>MU004236.1:793456-996404 GCA_010405405.1 Microthyrium microscopicum | reverse complement strand
ATAATACTAAGTAACTAATTATAGTAATTTAAGACCTTAGAGGAATTATAAAGCTAGGAAAGATATACTACCTCCTTAGCTATATATTAGTATATAACTAAGATAATTAATTAAGAGTATACTTTATAATAAATAAGACGCTTAATATAAGGAACTAGTAAGTAAGATATTATAACTAATTTATCTTAATACTACGCCTCTAGTATAGGTATATAATACTAATAATTATTAATATATATAGTAAAGGCCTAGTAATAAGTAACTATAACTATATTACTAAATACTTAATACTAATAAAGGTAATTAATAAGGTAGAAGAAGAGATCTTATTAGTAAGAGACTTTAATTACTACTATTATTAATAGAGAGGCGTAGTATTAGTTACTAAACCTTAAGTAAATACCTTACTTTATAATATAATTAAGTAGGGGCTCTATCTATATATACTAGAAGGAAAACTAACTTATAGGTTACGTAAGGAAAGAGAAGTAAGAGTAGTAAAAATAGTAATTAATTTTACGTTCTTATCCTAGTTCCTTTAAGAAAGATTAGAGTTTTATAGCTTAGTTAATACCTAGGTACTAATAAAAGATTATATCTTAATACTAATTTAGCTAACCTTAGGATAAGAGAAGTATATACTAAAAGTATAATATAATATATAAAAACTAGATATAGAATAATTTATTAAATATATAAATAATAGCTTATAGAATACTAAAAATATATTAATAAAGGCTCTATATAAGGTAATAATAAAAGTACTAGAGATTTACTACCTAAAAGTAAAACTCTTAAAGTAAGCTTTATATAAATAGTTACCTATAACTACTCTACTAATATAAGAAAAGCGCTATATAAAATAAAAATACTTCTAAATAGGAACTAACTAGGATAAGTACGTATATAAGTTAGTTATAGCCTAGCTAAGAAAATCTCTATATTAGAATAAAGTAGTATCTTAGTAAACCTTTATAGAAGAGATTATAAAGGATTATAAATACTATAAGAACTAAGGCCTATAAAGAATAAGTAAATAAATAAGAGCTAAAGCTAGTAGACTAAAGAAAGACCTATATCTATTAGTACTTAGATAGACTACTAGTAATAACTATACTTATAATAACTAAGGTAAGGTAAATATACTATTTATAAAGTTCTTTCCTTAAATAAGGATAGTAAACCTTAGTAATATAGAAGACGCTATTCTACTCTTAGAACTAAAGATAGACTATAAAATAATAATAGAAAAGATAGATTATATAATTAGTAGCCTTCTAAATTATAAAGTAATAGAATCTATTAATATACTAAATAAGGTTTTAAAGGCTCTTAAGCTTAAAGCGCAACTAGAAAAGGAGGGTAATAATCTAAAACTAATAGAATTTAGTAAAAGACTAGTACCTATAATTAGTAGAATACTAATAAGTAGTATAATTTTAGAATATTTAAAGTAATCTTATATACTAGTACTAAAAAAGCTAAGTAAGAAAGACTACTTACTACTAGTAGCCTACTAGCTAATTATCCTTAAGAATATAATAGTAAAGTTAGTTAAAAAGATTATTACTAATAGACTTATCTAACTTATAGAAAATAATAACTTACTATTCTAGAACTAGATAGAGGCTAAAGTAGAGTAATTAATACTAATAGTAGTATAGCTTTTAAGGAGTACTATTAAGGTAGTATAGAAAAGAAATATAAAAGCTATAGTATTAGTACTTAGCCTTAACCTTTAAGAAGCGTATAATAATATTAATTTAAAAAGGCTTCTCTATATCCTAGAGATAAAAGAAGTTCCCTAGTAGCTAATTAATATAGTAGTAAGCTTTGCTATTAATTATATAACCTAAATTATATTTATTAGGTACTAGAGCTTAATAATAATAACTAATATAAGGATCTCTTAGGAATCCTTCTTCTTACTTATCTTTTTTCTCTTTTTTATATTAAAACTACTAGAATACTTTTAGGACGTAAGTAGTAACGTCTTTAGATTTAGCTTTATAAATAATACTATATTAGTTATATAGGGTAATACTACCTAAGAGAACTATATAAGACTAGAAAAGGCCTACTAGAAGTATATTAACTAGGCAAATAGGTATAGAGTAAAGTTTATCTTTAATAAGTATTAAGTAATATATTTTACTTAGAATATTTACTACTTAGAAGTAAACCTATAGTCTATAATAATAGTAGATAGTATATTTACTAAGCTTATACTAGAGAATATTAGGATACTAAGTATATAAGTAGATAGAAGAATAAACTAGAAAGATTATATTAAAAAGACTAGAACTAAAAGATTTAAGTAAGTAATAGTACTTTTAAGAATAGTATAGTTAAAATAGGGACTAGTCTTTAGAAAAATAAAGCTCCTTTATATAGTAGTTATTAAGCTAACCTTTATATATAGAGTATAAGTATAAAGTCTAAGATTATTATTTCTTAAAGCGCTAGAAGATTATTATAAACTACTAGTAGTAGTTTAGAATAATATACTTTATAAGATAATAAGAGAGTACTAAAGAACTTCTATTACTTTATTAAATAAGGAAATAGGAGTTAAACTACTCTAAATAAATATTATAGTTTTAGTAAAGGAATATACTAATAAGAATAAAGACTTAATAGTAATATAAAAAATAAGTAAAATTATTACTAAAGTATACTAGGTAAACTTCCTAAAGAATTAAAGAATACTTCCTTAGTAGTAATAACTAAGAAGCTTAATAATACTTAAACTAGTATAGATACGTATAACTAAGGTTATAGCTTAGAGAGTTAATATACTAAAATAATAAAAGAAAAGATTAAAGATAAAGTAGAAATAAGATACTAACTATAAGTAAGTAATATAACTAATAGATAATACGTTATAGAAGAAGAAAAAGACAAAAACTAAACTAAAGCTAGAAATATCCTTAATTAGGGTATATTATTATAGGCTCTAGATAAATACTTAAGTATAGCTTATAAGGACGTAGTAATATACTACTATAGTATAGAGAACGTTATAGAGTAACTAACTAATTAAGCTTTATAATAATCTTAATAAAGTATAAGTAATAGCACTCTTCCTTATATAATTAAAAGTTATTAGACTTAATAATTAGCTATATAGCATATAGGTACTAATAGTTTCCCTACTATAGTACTTATATAGTTACTAATAATAAATAGTTTACTATATACTACTAAACTACTTATAATATTATAAAGAAAGATTACTAGAATAAATAATAATACTAAATAAGGCTTATATACTCTCTAATCTAAGGAATACTTAAATAATAGCTAGATAGCTACTAAAGAGTAGAGCTCTTTAGTAATTTAGGCTAACTAAAAAGATTATAGAAATAGACCTTAAGGCGCGTAAAGAACTATTAAGACTTAAAGATTTTATAAATAACTAACTATAATATTATAATACTAATAAGCTAGTAATATATAATTATAAAAGAAATAGCTAAGTCTAAGAATATAATTAATTTTATTCTATATCTATCTACTACTCTTTATTAAATAACGCTACTACTCTACCTAATAATTAAGATATTTCTACTAATAAATCTATTTTTACGCTTTAAGTACAAAGCTTTAGTAAGATAGCTTATAAGTAAGCTAAATTAGTAGCTAGTATAGCTATATTAATCTTTAGCTTCTTCTTCTTTTACTATACTAATAAGGCTATAGTAAAAGTAAACTAGGCTCTATAGCTAGTAAACTTACTTACTAAACTCTCTATAACCTCTACTTACTTAGTAGCCTTTTTATCTATACCTAATAATATATACTCCTTAATACCTTAATAAAGGTTAACTAGGTTAGTTATTATCTTATTAAAAGTATATTAAAGGTACTTACCTTACTTCTTTAACTCTATTAGTATTTTATTATAATATTAGAAAAGGTAAAAGATTAAGAGTAAAGATATATTTATAGCTTTATACTTAGAACGTTACTCTTTATAATAAGAGTAAGAATACTAGCTAGGGCTAGCTTAATTATAAATATAGGTAATTACTATAGTAAGTACGCTAGGATTAACTAAGTATTTACTATTAAGTAACTCTATATAATAGCATAATACTTAGAAATAGTATAAATAGATTCTTATGCTAGAAATATATATAGTCTATATTATAATAGTTAATACTATATATAAAAGAATACTAAAAGACTTATAATAGGAGTTAGGATAGAACTAGCTAATTTTATATCTAAGAATAAAGTAGTATTTTTAACGTCTATAGATAGAGTAGTTTTTATCTTCTTTAAAAACAATAAAAGGAAAGTACTTATAGGTATAGAACGTTTACTAGGTACCTAAAAGTAAGAAAGAAAGAGAGAAAAAAAGCCTATAGAGGACTTACCTTTAGAAGAAAAATTAGGAAGAGTAGAAGATATAATAAAAACTTAAAAAGGAAGAAGTAACTAAAACTATATAGATTTAAAATACTTTATATCCTAGAGGTAAACTATATAGACTACTAAAAACTTAGAAGTAGTTATTTAGTAGCCTATTATATAATATTAAAGAGCGTAAATTAATAAGAAAAACTTAGTTAAAGGATATTATAAGTACCTCGCTTAATAAGTATTAAAAGAGAAGGCTTAATATAGCTAAAGAACGCTATAATATTAGAGCCTATTAAGAGTAAAAATTAATTATAAAAACTTAAGAATACGTATTATATATATCTATTATAAAACTATATAGAAAGTTAACTATATAAGGATAATAGCTATAAGCCCCTAAGAAGGGGAAAATTAATAGAAACTTATTAAACTATAATAGTAAAACTTAATAATAAGGTAATACTAAATAAAAATAGGTACTAAAAAGCTAGATCTAATCTATCCTAGAGGATGCTATAGCCTTAAGTAATTAAGCAATAGATAAGTTTTAAAAAGAAAACTAGTAATAAGAATAGTATTAAGAATTAAGATCTTAGCGCGTAGCGTAGGATTTATATAATATATAGTATACTTAAGCTATATAAGGCCCTTAGTAGTTAGTAACTACTAGTTGCCTACTATATTAACCTACTAACTAGAATTCTTTTAGTAAGCTTTATAATTTATAGAAAGATAATATAAGTTCTTCTATTTAGAAGTAGTAGACTAAAAGAGTATTATAATAATACTAGAACAAGGCTGCTAGAAGGTAACTAAAGGAACACTACAAGTTTCTTTATAAGGGTTTTTCTAAAAGTAAGAGTAGCGTCTATATAGCCTATTAGCGTAGCTAAAAGATAATAAACAAGATTTATATATAATACTTAATCTTATACTATTACTACTGTCTTAGCCTTCTTTATAATATCTAATACCTTCTATAAGTCTATTACTTATTTAAGATTATACTAAATTAAGAGAGGATATTCTAAAAGATCCTACTTCTATAATTCTACTAGTACTACTACTAGCTACTCTAATAGCTTACTTAAAATAATAGTATATTACTAAGTATAAATAAAAGATCTAAGCCTTCTAAAATATCTCTATATATACTATAAGAAGTAGTTATATCTTATAATTCTTAAGGACTACTAATCTAGTACTCTATAAATCTTACTTTCTTACCTTATTATATTATATATTCTCTATAGCTTTAGTTTAATACTACTATAAAAGAGATATACTAGAATTATTAAAAATATAGTTTAAAATAATAAAACGCTCTAATTAAGACTAGTATCTTTTAGCTACTAGAATTAAAATTAAAACACTTTAGAAATAAAGTATATTTAAAAAGGTCTATACTTCTTAAATTAATAAGCTTATTCTACCTTTAAAGTAGGTATTCTTAGAGAAGTATAATTTAAATAGCTTTTTTCTTAAATATAAGGCTAGAATCTATATAAGAGAAGATTTATAGTACTAAAATTTAGAACTAGAGATTTATACTACTATTAAAGCTTACTATATATTATATATAATTCTTATGCTAATAGCTATATTTAATCTAAATCTTTACTAATTTAATGCTATAAATACCTTTCTAAATATTATTCTAGATAAAATAGTTCTAGTTTAATATCCTAAAGGTTTTAATATTTTTAGAAAGGTCTTATTACTTTACTACGCCTTCTATAGATTACTAAGATCTCTATTACTATAGTATTAGAATATAAAAGCTACCTTTTATATAATAAAGTTTAAGCCTATTCTAGAAGACTTCTACCTTTTTAAATATATTTAGTATCTTATCTTCTTCTTTTATTATATTAATAACTTCCTTCTTTTTTTACTAAAAGTATATTAAATAGAAGTAGATAAGATAAAATATAAACTTAGTATATACTATACTATAAAGAATTTAGGTACCCTAAAAAGCTTTCTTAATATTTAAATACTTTAAAATTAAGCTAATTAAAAGTTCTAAATCTTATAAGACTAATATATTAATAAAATTAATACTAAATTTTAGCTTAATATTATAAAGAAGACTAAATACGTTATTCCTATCTTAAATTTTATTAAACTCATTCTAAATAAAGAATAGGTATTTAAAGATTAAATCTATACCTTTTAAATACGTTATAGCTTTATAATCTACTCTATAATAATATATAAGCTAGATATTTATTATATAGCCTCTTATTTAAGCTACTTTAACTAGAATCCTTTTAAGCTTTACTACTATAAGATTAAGAGAACTATTCTATATTTTTAAGTAATAAAATACCTTACGCTTAAGTATTATAAAACTATTAAAGTACCTACTATTAGTAAAGAAGTATTTCTTATAGCCTATAATACTATATTTATAAATAATTAGGAGACTTAAAGATTAATCTAGAGCTTTTTATTTAACTTATTTAAAGGACTTATTAGCTAGTAATCTTTATACTAGAAGATAGTCTTAATATCTATAATAAAAGTAGAACTTTTATTCTTCTTAAATATCTTAAAAGAGCTAATCTTAATCTAATGCTTCTTCTTATAGCTTAAGTTTAATCCTAATATTAAAATACTAATATTAAATAATAATACCTAAATAGTAGGTATTATAATAAAGTAGGCTTAGCTTTTATCTTTTAGATTAAAGTATATTAATATATATTAGTTCTAGCTTTATTAAGAAGTTATAGAGGGCTATATCTCTATTAAATAAGTTCTTATAGGCAAAATACTAATAAATAGTTTAATAAAAGCTTTCTCTTTATAAAAATATAAGAAGTTTAAAAAGATATTAAATTTAGTAGATATAGAGTACTTAGTACTAGCTTAGGAAGATTCTTTTTAGAATACTATAAATACTCTTACTACTATTATAAATTACTAAATCTTTTATATTTTTATATAAGCTAGATCTTTTATACTAGAGCTACTTAATAGTATCTTTTATTTTCTATTTTAATTAGTTTTAATATTTTAGTAGCTTAGTCTTAAAAAACCTAAAAATTAATATTCCTTTATACTTAATACTAAGTATATTTTAAGATCTATAGGTTAGAAACTTAGGAAGTATAATAAAAGGTTTATTCTAAACCTTAGATCTATACTAGTTCTAATCTAGGATTAAGAAGTAGAAATACTAAAATTTAGCCTCTATTAGCTATTATATCTTTTTGCCTTTTCTACCCCTTTCTATATATTACTTTTACCTCTATTATAGCCTAAATTCTAAGCTCTAAGAAGATACGTTTTATGTCTTTAATAAGGTATAAATACTATAGTTATTATAGTAGTTAGTTAATTAGATTCTTTAATATTCCCTTTACTGATTCTGCATTCCCTGAGCTGCACGGACCGTATTCCGTTAAGACTACTAAGACTTTTCAGAAATAGCTACCTAAAAAAAGCTGGGAAGACGAATAGCATAATTACTTAACATTAAGAAGCCGTAAATAAGTATTTTAAAGACTAAAAGATATCTCCTATGGACCTCATAGACTTTCTCTCTTTCAGAATTTAATTATATCTAGAAACCATAGAACGGCAGGTGGTTAAAAACAACGACTCTTTTTCTACAAGGTATAGATCGAAAGTTTTTGGGTGCCAAGACCCCTGCAAGCGTCTCAAAGAACTCAATAATGAGAATAGTCGCAGCCGACACGATCTTATCTTATCACTTCCATCGCACTCAACCAATCATCGTGTTTCGGTTCACCCATCAGGCTGAACAGGTCAATTTGTAGCTCTTACTGCTTTATATCAGAACAAGATACAGAAATGTTACCTTCGGAAACAAAAAGCCATTTCCTATGTTTTTGATTCCCCATGCTACATTCGTTAGCCACGCTCATGATTTCGGCCCTTTAATTCAAGATAGATTAGATAGCAAAAATGAAAGAATGTATACACTATAGTAAGGAAAGGCTTGCCGGTACTCACAACAATGGCAGAGAAAGATATGATCAAATTCGTTCTGATTCCAAATACGGGAGCTTCCTGACAAAGAGGCATACTTCAGAGGCAATCGTTATGATCCTTCCCAAACTTGAGGAATGCTTCGAACTCTGACAGTACCTTTAAGTAGGTAGGTAGTCCAACTGCGCCAAAACACATGTTTTACTCCATAGTTGGGAGAGGCTGTAATTCTCCCTGCGAACGAGGTTGGAAAAGTCTCGAGTTCTACAGGCCGAATTTATTGCTCCGGACCAACCAAAATTTCAACCAGAAGTTTTAGCATTCCACATCTTCGATGTAGTGATTACAGTTTGGGAGTATTTAAGCTAATGCGGCTGATTCAAACCGACATTGCCCAAAAATACAACCAAGACTGCACAATAAGCCGCTGCAGCACCTAGTATCTCATGTCGTCTCGCCCTCGTAAACAAAGACAGAACAGCAGAAAATGCCAGAGTTGACAGCAACAATACGCCGAAGCATACGGCTTGTGTTCGTTGATTATCGCGTCCACTAGCCAGGTGGTATAGCAGATAAATTGGAACAATCAGCAGTACTAGTATCATGATCGTTATGATGCCTGTGACCAGCTGGTCAATCCGTGATTGTGTGTAATATACCTCACTGCTTGGTGGCCGACCATCTGTTTTCATCTTTATTTCCTAAACTGCATCTTAATCACTGCCAAAACCTAGTACCATTGAAACTTACTTTAGAACAAAAGATGAACTCAATCAGTCGGCAATGTAGTCCTCTAAGAAGATACTCGATCACTGCGTCAAGCCAAGCATGCTCTCTGCCAGGTCTTAATGTTATCAAATCTTCCTTACAGTCAATCCAAGTTTCTTCTTCTTCACAAAATGGCCTCTCGCCCACAATGAAGTTTTTGACACTAACATGATCTGCTTGAGCAGGACGATTAAGGGAAACTAGCGTTTGAGCCGCAGATAATAGCCTTGCTATGCCCACATCATTAGCCTTGGAGCCATAAGTTGATTGAACAATGATTGGGGGTGTTTTGGTAGATCGTAACGTACAGTATTCGCAGAATGCGTCTTCAATCTTGGCCATCAGCTCTCTCCGAGACTCGCCTATAGCCTTGGGCAAATCCCTAGTCTGAATATGTGCGGCTCCATCCTTGCCCGCATGTATTTCCTGGTCAAACATGTCTAATGACTCTTCAAGTTTACGGAGGTCGTCTTGTCTGTCAAGAAGCAACCGAGCTTGAAGGTATCCAAACCGCCGGTATATCATAAAGTTTTCGTGGCTGTCTAAGAATGCTCCCATACGAGGATATCCGTTTGGACATGCTTCAACTATAGACATTAGTCCATGTTTGGTGTCTTGAGTACTTCATGCTTACGTTTACGCACCACAGTCTCTTCCAAGTCGACTTTTTTGATACCCCATCGACTATTTCTGGGCTTATGAGCTGGTAACTCACTTAGATTCGAGTCTGTGCTACTTTTGGAAAAAGCGCCACTCCATAGCTGTTTGATACTGGTAAAAGAAGTTGCTGACCTCCATAGCCTTTGAGATCCTGATGGCGCGGTTGACGATGTAGTAAGGGGTAAACTATTTGAATGACCTTTTTCTCCAGCATTTGCAATCGTGATGATATCTGCCATCCCGACCAGAGAGTATTGAAGATATTGAGGACTAGATCGTTGTCAATCAAGATCTGGTGGGAAGAATGCTGAGGTATTTATACGAAGTCCAGGCAATTGACCGGTCCATGGTATCTCGAGCCTCAAGCTTCAAGTATGCCCACCCTCTCATCATCAGGCTTGATTTCGGTATGTATGATATTCCTCATGTGGCGTTGTGCATTCTCTCTGAAGCTACTGATTGGATGGCCGAAGATGCCCTGCGATTTTGTTCCTAATGAACACTACAGAGATGAGCATCCAATCATACATAAACACGATGATCGATGGAGGCAAGTGTATGCTGCCTGGGAAGACAAGTTTTTGTGCAAAATATTGATTGTTCATAATATTGATTGTTCATAGCCATAAAGCTGCCATCTTTTATTAGGACCGACGACTCAGTTCTCTTTCTTTCAGATACGCTCCCATATCAATGCTTTCACCTAAATCGTCCTTCACCTGATACATCCAATACCCATTCTCTTCCTTTCTGGCAGTAACTTCTCCATCTATAGCAAAGCGAGCCAACGTTGGCTTCACAGTAATTTCGTCTCCAACACTGAATTTCGCAGTTCTCTGACACAGAAAATCAGACAAGTTCACTTCGGTTCGCGAGTACAGAAGAAGGAGACTTACGTTCCTGGGCTGGCGTGGAGGTACATAGGCTCGCCAATCTGGAGGACTGCCGCCGGCAGCCTCGGAGGAAGTTTGTTCCTTTAAAAGAAGTTTAGCGCATCATCGACATAAGGCAGATTTCCGCTTTCGTACTTTTGGCGGGGCGGACATGCTAATGCAGGAAGGTTGTGGGGACCTTTTCGTGTTGCGTTTGATTGGATGGAATATGTCAAAATCTAGTATCGTCGCTCAAGGCTTACTTGACATTAGCTTTCTGAGGCGAGACACCGGATGGTACTATTACAGACTGTTCTATCGCCATTTTATGTTATTCTATCAGGTTTGCGGGTAATGTCATTACCTCGGTGAAGACTGGAAACAGGCAAATAGGCAACTCACTCAGTGAGTCAGTGGCCTACAATATGAGCCGCCCGCCTACGTTGTATCGGATACCTGACAAGGTTGTTATTCACTACCTTTGACAATGTGGAAACTCTCGATACTAGGTTGGTTGGGACACATTCTAGTGGTATGTAAGAGGCGAACTTGACGTTCCAAGTATTCTGGCTAGCTCAAGAAATGATATGGAGGATGTTCGCCTGTATGTTATCGCTCAATCTAAGCCATTGCTTGAGCAGTAGGTAACACTCTTAGCTATGGATAGAGTATTCAGGTCAATGATGTAAGAGGCTTCACTCAAGCAGCAAAAAACGGGTCGTTGGTCCCAAGTTCTCAACATCACAGTGCAACCGAAACGCAGAACCGCTTTTCGTTATAAAAGCTCATCAGACAGGAGAAGACTTGATCAATAGGCTCTGAGGATCTTGCCTGGTAAGCCCATGTCCAAGACTTGGGTAGCCTTGCATAATAAAAATGAGATTGATGACATCCAAGAAACGCAAACGGTAAAAACAGCCTTGTGAGCTGTCCGTATCTAGTCTTGGCATATCCCTACACTCTGAGAATGAGCCTCATTCTACTGCATGGTACTAAATTATTGACGCTACCTAGTTCTTGATCCTGTGGGGCTTAGCCATTACTTACTGGCTGTCATGAGGCACATAGAGATGAATTCGACTTTCAAAGGTTACCTTACCCTCAGGGAATATAATCAGTCCAAGCCCCATATGACAAGGTACATCTCCCTGTCTCGTTACTCCTCGCTTCAACGCTCTGGTATAGACCGGGCTCAAACCTGGCAGAATAATACCTACATGGCGTCCATGGCCCGACCCGTCGTGTCTTTACAGGGAGATGGCACCCCTATAGAATCCGAAGCAGAGTTCCAGAAGAAACAGTCGCATTACAATATGATGTGGGAGGACAACGTTATGAATAACAAGAGGCTTATTCGATACACAAAGATAGTTGTTCTGCTACTTTCCTGGGAGAACTCGGATATAGACAGAGCGGAGGTATTCTAGTGCACACATGTTCCTCTTCAGAAAGCATATTAAGCTGAATTAGGTCGAAGAACTGAAAACTGTCTTCAAGGAAGAATATCAGTTTGTGGTTGTGCAGAGACTCATTGGTAATGATAAGCCTCAGCAGAAAATCAACCGTCATGTAGCCGAATTTGTCGACGATCACGACGATGATGACACTTTACTCATCTTCTACTACGGTGGCCATGGGTGGTACTCAGAGCCTTGTGGAGATACGGAAAACAGAAAGGGCTTGACTCTTCATCGGTACGCATTACATCAAGATCGATCATGATAGCTATAGGCACTGATTACAAGCAGTGAAAGAACCGTGAGAGCGTTGCGAAATGCTAAAACACAATCTATCAACTGGGCAATTACTGAGACCTTGGGCCGTGGCTTGAATGGAGATGTTCTTGCAATCTTCGACTGTTGCGATGCTGGCGCTACTTTCCAAACGCGAGGTACACCCCGATTTGAATACCTCGCCGCTTGTCCCGCTGGACAGTTAACAAGGGCTCGTGGTAACGGAACATTTACAAAAGCACTAATCTGGGCACTGAAGGAGCTGAAAACAAAACCACCAGGATGGTTCCATACGGCTCAACTAAGGAGTCAAATATGCAAAGCTCCTGACTTTCCCAAAGACCAAATGCCAGTTCTAGGGGAGCGAGAAGTTGCAAGTTTTGACCGTATCGTTCTTGCCCCTATGAAGTTCGATTTCGCATCAACAGGAGATACTGTAGAGCCGTCAATATCAAAGTCTTCCAAGTCCAGGATATTGGATCTTCGATTCCATATAGACGGCAGTTCAGACGATATCGAAGCATTGAAAACTATCGCTTCTGAGTTACACAGCCTGATCACAATTAAGCATGACGAACTGCCCGCGAAAAGAATATCATTTTTGCAATATACCACCTGCGAGAATCTAGGCGCCAATTCAGAAATCGTCATTATTGGTCCCGAAAGGGCCATCATAGACTACTGGAAGGACAGGACAACTCGACGTCAGAAGTTGGCTAAGGATTATGCTATGAGATGGCGGAGCCACCCTTGCCCAGCTTCGGCTGAGAACGACGCGACGATTCAAGTGTTTTTGCCGTTATCTTTCACCTTGCAGATTCTCGTAGTCGGGCTGCTTTGCTCTTTCATATTTAGGTCTTTGTTCAAAGATGTCACCATAGATCGAACTGCTAGTGCTATTTATAACTGTTCCCTTTTTAGACATTAGCTATATCATTATTGATTATATCATCATCTTCATTCTAAGAAAACCCCAATTCTGGTCTTTATGGCTTGGCTAAGACTGACTTCTTCATGTTGGATACATCCAATCGCTGTGAGTTTACTAACACGGTCCTGTTTTGGTATCTCCTGGCAAGGACCGAAGCACATTGACCTTAACATGCAAGCACATTGTAAGTAAATGCTCAATAGGTTACACTCAAGTACGCTCCTAAATGCTATGCATAATTCCGACATCCGCTTCATGCCTTTACCGACCTCTACTACTCCTCCTCCCATGCTCAACCTGTACCAAATGAGTACTACAATCCACCCCAATACTATACTCAAACAACTTCGCCACCACACGCTGCAGCGTCAACTGAAACTCCGGCGTCATTTCACGTCCCAGCAGCCCAACAATAAGTGGTGAAAACGTCGGCATATGTTTCTCAAACTCTGGCCTCGCAAAGCTCGAATACCCGTCCAGCACATCCACTACGACGGGCCGCCAAGTCAGAATGTTGCGTGCTTGCGTCTCATCATCAAGATCCAGATAGCTCTTGAGGATGTCTGCGCAAAGCGGCACTAGCGCGGCTTCTGTGGCTGAACGAGAATTGACGCGTGCGGGATTAGAATCGTGGTACATGCGAAGTAGGATGGCGACGTAGGTGGCAGCAGCGCCAGATTCTTGTTTGAGGAGGTTAGGTGGTTGCTTCATGAAGCCTTCTTTGAAGAGACGGGTGCGTAGTTCGCGATCGCTGTTGAATTTTCGGGCAAAGTGGTATGATTTTTTGAGAAGGGCCATGAGGCGGAGGAGTTCGGGGGATGGAATTTGGGCGTAGACCGTGTCATTGCTGAAGAGCTCGTTGACAGTTTCGATCATGAGGAGGGTGAGGACACATTGGGTGATAATTTGGTTGAAGAAGCGGCGTCGGGCGGCTGTGACTGGGACGGGGGTTGATTGTTGGGAGGATGATGGGCGATAGGATTCTAGATCGGCGGATGCGGTTGCTGGCGTTTGAGGTCGCTCTCCTGATGTCAAAGCACCGTCGTCATCGGCTGGTTGGTCGGTGTTTTGTGATGAGCCCATCATTGAGCCCCAATCTTCTCTCGCGAGGTCTGATTTGGTGTCGATGCCAAGTCCGATGTTTGGCTCAGATAGTCCATGCTCTTCGGTTTCAGCAATAGGCGTACTCAAGGTTAATGAGTTGAGAGCATCTGCCTCAGTCGACGGCGCATGTGGAGTTCCGCCATTTACAGACGGTCTCCGTGGTGTAAAGGCGGATGCTGTCGCTGCAGCGAAAAGTGCGGTGGCTTCCGTGCGGTTGAAAAGCTCAACAAAAGCTGTTACTGTCTTGTTCCAGTCTTCATCGTTGAACTTGCTGACGTTCTGAAGGATGAGCTGTTGTAAACAGTTGCTGCCAATGCGAGCCAGCGTGTCGTTCTCTTGACAAATGCAGAGAATGAGAAGTTCCAGGAATCTATCTAGCATATATTCCAATGAATGGAAGAAGTGCGTGAACAGTGTTATCATGTTCCGAAGAGCTTGAATCATGGTTGTTGATAACCAAACAGAGAGTTCTTCATGATTGACGACTTTGGACATTTCAGACTTGGATCTCAATACCATAAAGATGGGATAGAGCAGCTGTCGCCAAAGAGTATCCCAGAAATCCAAGGGAAAATCTCCGCCGTAAGTCAACAAGGTTTCGAACAAATAATTCAGCGCCCTGGATGAGGTTAGATACCACACGCGGAGAGAAATGGAAGAAACTTACAGTGACCGGACCTCGAGATCATCCCCTGTCATCAAAACATCATGGAAGGCGAAGAGAACTGGGAACCAGAACTGTTCTTCTTGTGTTTGAGAGATCGGCGGCGAGTCAGGTTTTGAGTCATCGGTGCCATCACCGTTCTTAATTCTCCTGACCGACAAGGGGCATTCCGGTGTTCGAAGCATTTTACCAACAGAGGATTTGAGTGCTTCAATTGCTTGAAGAGCTTTCCGCTGAAACTTCTGATTCTTAGAAAACTGCGTCAAGCAGACGACAAGATCAGCGAATGCTCCTTGGGAAATTACAACGCCGAATCGATTATTGTAAACTTGGGTAACGTGGTCATAAGCCAAGTTAACGATATTTTCTACGAGGAATTAGCGGAAATTCACTGTATATTGGATAAAACATACCGTAAGGTTCGCGAGCAGCAACAGTAAAAACGCCAAACATAGTACGCCAGCCACTGCGAATGTTCTCTCCTCTTGCTTGTATCATCTGAATGAGACATCTCAACACCATGTCTTTCACTGCCACGACCGTGGAATTTCCGATGATATGCTCAAATGGCTTCAAGAAATCCTTTTGAAATTTGAAACCAGGAAGCTCTTCAATCTCCAAGAACTTCATCGACAATTGGCGCAGCGAATCGAGGGCGAAATAAACCACATGTGTGTTTGTATGGCAACCCACTTGGTTGAAATGCGCTCCCAAGACTTGCCAGATATTGGCCCACTGGAATCTCACTCGGGTCATGTTGTAAGCGCTGATTTCCACGAGCTTTTGCAGACTATATGTCCGCGGCGACTCGCTCTGACCCGAAGATTGTATTTCTTGCCAGGAAACTTGTGTAAGGGCTTTGACGAAGTGAAGAATTGCTTCTCCAGAAAGATTTGCAGTGTTAGTGAATATGCGGTCCACACTACGGACAATATCTGCGGAGCGAGTCTCTTCTGCAATATCAGCTTGGTAGTTGACGTTTCCGCTCTGGATCTTTCGCTGCGATTTCGCGGCTCGTTTTGGTTTTGGCGGTGCCTTTCCTTGTCCGTGGTGCCGCATCATATCAGGAACAACGCCTTCATCCACGCCAGTAGATATCAGTTGGAATCGATCGAGTTGACTGATGCAGGTGAGGACATCTCTCCAGGAATCGTTCAAGAAGTTGCCCTCTGTATATGATACCTCAAGTAGCACTTTCAGAGCCTCCAGGTTTCGGGCCTTCATCTCGCTGAGGTTGTAAAGATTGGTAAATCGTGCTAGGGATGATACAAAAGCTTGGCGGGGATCTGCAAGGTCGAAGAGACATGCAATTCGGATTGCAAGCTTTTGGCCTTCCATACAGAGACGAACTGTTTCAATGTCATTGGTGTTCTGCGCTGCTCCAGATAGTGCTGTCAAGAATGGCATCCAAGTGACCTGGAACATTGGTCCAATGTGTTTGAATGACGATGCAGGAACGAATTTGGTGACCTGGATTTTAGTACCCTTCCTTTGAGCCCGAAGCAAGGTCTTGTACAGTTGTTCAGTACGATTGGCTATTTGTTCCGTTTGAGCGTACTCTTCCCGTTTGTTATCTCTACCTGCGTTGACAACAGCTTGGCCAATTGTAGCGGCCAATGAGGCAGAAGGCTGAGGCAATAAGCCCAGATTTGCGGCATTCTCGCGTTCAGTGTCGAGAACAATTTCGTTATGCTGAATGTCATCGTAGATGCCGCGAAGGTAGTCTTCTGGCAAGTCTGCATTGTCATTGATGCCTCGATTGTTCTTGATGAAATCCTCTGGTGTCATTCGATTAGTGTCTTTTACGTTAGCACTGTGCTGATCAGTGTTGAGCATGACAACAGAATACGCAAGAACATATGCTGTGTCTGCATTGGCAAAAGCGTTTGGATTCCCGAGAATATATCTTTCAGCAAATTTGAGCATGAAACGATCAATTTTCTGGGCCTCTCCTGGAAGTCTGAAAGATTGTAAGAAGCGGCGTAATGCATCAACGAAACGGGTTTGTCGAAATTCCATGAGCTCAACGAAGGCGTGCATAATTTCGACATTTTCCTTGTCGCCTTCCCCGAGGTATTCACCCAGTGCAGCCTTGTTGAGTTGTTCATTGCCAAGAAGGAACCGGGCAATGTCTTCGGGGTTATCTGATGTGATGAAACCATCTTTGATCAAAGATCTGATGCCTCGTTTTGGCTTAAAGTTGAACTGCTTTATTGCGCTAGCCATCGCTGTCTTTCGTTGTTTTTCTCGATCAAACTGACTTGGATCGTCTTCTGTCATCGGGCTCGACAAGCCAATAGGCGAATCTGTTCCGATCCGTGGAGAAGGTAAAGTTAAGCTACTCTCACGACGATCTAGGGACTCTCTTGAATCGTTGGCCGAAGGTTTCGCTAGAGTACTGGAAGAATTGGTCTGCAGCTCCATCTGCGATAAACCTTGTGCCCAAGCCACGAGTGAGCGTAAAATCTCGACAAGAATCTCTAAAGAATCGTGCTTCATGGCATACTCTGCTGGATAACCAAGATCTGAATCTTGCTGCGCATGCATTGAGACAGTGGCCAAGGATGGTGGGAGATTTCGCCGACTTTTGTCGAATGAATGAGAACCATATTTGGCAGTGTGCTCGAGATATGCGGCCATTTGCACTGGGGTAAGAGAAACTTGGGAGGAAGACATCCTAGAGAGATGTTCTACAATTCTTTCGAACATGTTATCCAATGCTGTCCTGTCGCAATCGTAATTGAGATAAACCTCCACCAGAGCCCTTGGTTCCAAAGAGAGTTTGTAAAACATGCCGAGGATTGTGGTTTTCTGCCAGACTGGAGCAGCTCTTTTTTCAAGGATAGAGAAGTATATTTCTTTCAAGAAGACTTCAATCTCCTTTTTCAACATCACTCTCAATAACTTGATCATCAACCAGAATATCTCACAGCTGATCTCGAAGACTGGTTTGACGGAGCTCGCTCCGTTCCGGCTTAAGCTCAAGCAGAGATATTGCTTGATGGCCTGAACGAAAGATGTTGGCTCATCAGTACTGCTGTTTCGAATTGTCGCATATGGCGAGGTGAACACTGCAGTGTGGTTTGACAGAATGGTGTAAATGATGTGCAGAGAGACTAGCTTCGACCTCATTCCTTGAGACTTGACATCAAGAGCATGTTCCATTGGGAGAGGTTTTGTGGTTAGTCGACACATAGCTCTGAAAACCAGATATGCGTCGCGAATATAAATCTCATCCTCTTCGTCCTCGGAGTTCGCGTCTTGTGGAACAGGAGTTCCACTGCCATTCCTGTCATGACCTGACACGTTACGAGAAGCCGTCTTTGTGCGCTTTACTCGAGTTACAAGAGTTGGAGCAGCTTCGGTTATTTTACCGTCGTCAAAACTCTTTCTGTTCTCGAAACTCTGTAGAGTGATTTTGGGTCCCTCATGTTTCTCAACAGGGGTATCGCTAGGCATTGAAGAAACCGTCTCTGTATCATCGTCCATGTCACCATTTCCATTTGAAGATTGGATGTGAGGAATATGATCATGGTTGATGTCCGACTCAGATACATCCTCCTGACTATCTCTTTCAAGACCAGGCTTCTGCGTGTTTATACGAGACTCTTTCAAGTCAAGTCTGTATTTCACCCTTTCAAAGACTGTTCCAACCATCTGCGTTAAAGCGCCTTGCGCAACGGTTTGATTGGCACTTGATTTCGATAACAGAAAGATGTTGTAAGTCATCCGTACCGCTTTGAGAAGACCGGCACCATGAACAACAATTTTATCATTCAAAATAGCTGACAAAAGTGATTTGACGATTTGAAGTTGTGTTTCTACGGGTGTTGCTTCGTCCTGGAAGCAATCGCATATCGTGTCTATGGCTCGCTCAATAAGTGGTGGGCCATCTTTATCTTCCGATCCATGGGCTGGCAACGAAAAATAGGAGTAACTGATCAGCTTTCCAATACAGTCGAGAGCGGTTGTAACGACTTGGACGTTCGGAGTTTGAGAGGCTAGTTGTAAAGGTTCGAATAAAAGTTCCGGATTCAACTGGTCATGCGGACCGTCCCCTTTGATAACCGCAAGAGCTTTCTGTACCGAGTCGTTGAGTTCTTTGTTTTTCCGTGCGTCTTTGGAGGCGGATATCGACTCTAATGAGCTCACCACGAACAGGAGCGAACTCTTTGGAATGGGACGAAGGGAAGACACCGTGGCGAGGGTTGATTGTGAATCGCTTCGGGCTCTAGTAAGAGGCGGCTGTGGGTGAGGAGTTGGTGGAGGAGATATTATGATTTCGGTAAACTTTTCTTGCGATATTTGGGGCGGTCGTGACATGGACGTAGGCGATAGCTGAGTTCCATTCGACGGAGAAGCTTCGACCTCTTGAACCTTCTCCATCATTTCGCTCGATGGCTCATCCGAGTGTTCGGCCTGACCATTCTGCTCTACTGAATCCCCGATGTGCATGTTCCCAGCATTTTCCTCCGACTCATCATCCGTCTCTGAGGATGGCGGTGGAAGATGTGGCTTCTCTTCTTGCTCTGCCATCTTGAAGATCAAAGAAGGTGGATCTCAATTTCTCATGGGTGATTACAGCAAAAACGATTGTGCAACTCGCAGCATATCGTGAGACTCGCGGCTGTATAAAAAGGAGTCTTTGCGCCCCGAGGCTTATAGGTTCTTAACGATCGCAACTACGATTGCGACGGGAAGGAGGTTCCTGCTGCAGACAGGCTTTATTGTGCGATGTCGATTCCAAAGGTAAGGCGAGGTTCGATTGAGAATTGTATTGTATGGCCTCGGAAGCTTCTGGAGATGTGTTCTTCGTGGTAGGATTGGTGGTCGCAAGGTAGTTTGGCGGCATTCAGGTAGCACACCGACAGGTCTAGATATAAAAAAGAACAGGAGAAGCTCTAGAGAAGGCGATGACAGATGTCCAGAAGGTGTAGAGTGAAATTGGGGGTGCAATTCAATGTTGCCTGTTCCGGCATCTAAAAACCAAGTCGAGGATGGCTGCTTCTTATTGAGCCCATAAATCCCTTAAGTAAGCATTCCCCTGTTGAATTTGATTGGCCAGCCTTGCAAGGGAGCTGCCGTCAACCTTTATACTAAAAGATAGGCAGTCTAGCAATGACTGTCAGGCCAGAGGGCTACAGAGTTGTGATTCTATATATTTTTATCGCATACTTTTGAACTTGAACAACTACTGATTTAGAGAAAATTGCCCAAGAGCAAGCTGATGGATAAATCCCTATGGAGATCAAAGAGCCTCAAAAGGCTGATAACGAAAGATCTAATCTTATCTTGGAGTGCATCTGATCTAAATCCCGATTCATTCTCAAATCGCCGCCAAAAATAATTTTACCCACTTCCATTTGATCTCACAAGAGGCAGAGCTTCCTTCACACACACTTGCGCCTAGCGACACAATGTCCGACCAGCTGCAGGCTAACAAGCCTCATCGCAAGCCCAAGGACAAGAAGAAAACCGCTGACTCTGCCGGTAAGTCTCTCCACAACATTGCTGCCGCCAGCCTTCTCACATTACTACCAGGTGCCAATCCCAAGGCTTTTGCCTTTGCGAAACCCGGAAAACTTCAGCGTAGAGCTGTCAGATCTCACGATGTAACTACCCCGTCGGAGCCAGCTGTTTAAAATCATTCTAACCACATTTTCCAGGTCAAAGAAAAGCGCCTCCATGTCCCCCTCGTCGATCGCATACCAGAAGATCCACCACCACTGGTTGTTGCTGTTGTTGGCCCTCCAGGTGTAAGTGCGACTGCAATCGATTCATAATTTGGCTAACTTCTCCAGGTTGGCAAAACCACTCTCATAAAATCACTCATCCGCCGCTATACAAAGCAAAGCCTTTCACTACCAACCGGTCCACTCACAGTCGTAACTGGAAAACGCCGGCGACTCACATTCATTGAATGCCCTTCAGACTCTCTAGCTGGCATGATCGACATATCGAAGGTGGTTGATATTGTTTTACTTATGATTGATGGAAACTATGGCTTCGAAATGGAGACCATGGAGTTCCTCAACATTTTGAATTCTAGCGGCATGCCAGGAAATGTGTTTGGCATCCTTACACATTTAGATCTTTTTAAGAAACAAGAAACTCTGAAAGCACAAAAGAAGCGACTAAAGCACAGGTTCTGGAGCGAATTATACCAAGGCGCAAAGCTATTCTACCTTTCCGGTGTCATCAATGGCAGGTATCCTGACAGAGAAGTTCTGAACCTCTCCAGATTCTTGTCTGTCATGAAAAAGCCCCGACCGTTGATTTTCCGACAGTCACATCCATACTGCCTAGCAGATCGTTTCTTGGATATCACCCCACCAACCCAAATCGAGACGGACCCCAAGTGCGATCGGACGGTAGCTTTGTACGGATATTTAAGAGGCGGCACGAATTTCACGGCTGAGGGAGCAAGAGTCCATATACCCGGTCTCGGCGACTCAAAAGTGTCTAGGATAGAAGCTCTTCCCGATCCATGTCCGACGCCTCATCTGGAGCAAGCTATCGAGAAGGCGACTGGAAAGTCAAGACCTCAAAAGCTAGGAGAGAAACAAAAGATATTATACTCGCCAATGTCTGATGTTGGAGGTGTGCTTGTGGACAAAGACGCTGTTTATATTGACGTCAAGTCCGCTACCTTTGATAAGGATGCTGAGTATATGGAAGATCGAGGTCTTGGAGAGCAATTGATGGTCAGCCTTCAAGGAGAACGAAAATTGCTAGGTGAGGGAGAGACGGGTTTGCGACTCTTTCAAGGGAGCACAGAAGTTCGGGCTCAATACGACCCCGATGATTTGGATGACTCGGGTCGATCAGCTCCACGAAAAGTCCGCATCATTGAGAAGGACGATGCAAACGACGATGTAGCAATTGATGGTGATGCCGATGCTGGAGCTTCGGATGAAGAATTGGACGATGGACTGGATGATCAAGAGCATATCCCCTCAGAATCTTTTGAATCGAAAGCAGGTGATCGGTCGGAAGATAAAGAAGTCGATGGCGACGTTGAGTTTGCGGACAGTGACTCTGATCTTGGGTCCGTTTCATCTAGAGACGATGTTTCTGTTGAAGATGAAGACGAGTTTGTTGAGGACTATGAGTCTGAAGACGAGAATGAGCTTAGGTGGAAAGAGCGCCTCGCGTTGAATGCACTGGAATATCATGGAAAACGTCCTACATACCGAACCGCAGAACTTCGCATGCTCTTGTACTCAAGTGCAATATCACCGGCCGATGCTGTAAAACAGTGGAAAGGAGAAACAGTTTCAGCAGCGGAGATTGGAGACGAGGAAGATGACTTTTTTAGCAAGTCCAATGGAGCTGAACAGACTGAACATGAGGATCGTGGACTACCAAAGTTTGACTACCAGGCATTGGAAGAAAAATACGATGCTGACGAAGTGTTTGACAACTTGCGGAGGAAGTTTACCACAATGGGGGTCCGTGGCAGCGGCGAAGACGGAGATGAAGATGGCTTCGAAGGCTTTGATGAGGACGACGAAGGTGATGGAGAATTTGAAGATCTCGAAACTGGAGAGAAGTCCAACGGGGAGAAGAAAGAGCCAGAGGTTGAAGGCACAATTGAAGAAGAAAGAGCACGCAATGCACGACGGAAAGAAGAATTGACACAGCGGTTCGAGGAAGAGGATCGCGAAGGCTTCTTGAACGACAAAACCAATGCTCGAAAGGAAGGCGAAGTCGACGAGGAATTTGGTGAAGACGATTGGTATGATGCGCAGAAATCGTTGCTAGAGAAGCAGCAATCTATCAACCGAACCGAATTTGATCAACTGGATGAGATGTCAAGAGTTCGCGTGGAAGGATTTAAAGCAGGGACCTACGCACGCATCATACTGAACGATGTACCATTTGAATTCTGCGAGCAGTTCAATCCTCGATTTCCTCTCATCGTTGGAGGTCTCACTTCCACAGAAGATAGATTTGGATACCTCCAAGTCAGAATCAAACGTCACAGATGGCACAAGAAGATCTTGAAAACGAATGATCCTTTAATCTTCTCCCTTGGATGGCGACGCTTTCAAACAATGCCACTGTACAGCATATCAGATTCGCGAACTCGCAATCGAATGCTCAAATATACCCCAGAGCACATGCATTGCTTCGGCACAATATACGGTCCGCTAATTGCACCAGCGACTCCATTCTGCTGCCTTCAATCTCTTTCCAACAGCAATCCCGGTTTCCGAGTCGCGGCCACAGGGGTCGTTCTCAACGTTGACGAATCCGTCGAAATTGTCAAAAAGCTTAAACTCACTGGCCACCCATACAAGATCTTCCGCAACACAGCTTTCATCAAAGACATGTTCAATAGCGCGCTAGAAATCGCCAAATTTGAAGGCGCCAGCATCCGTACCGTTTCCGGAATTCGTGGCCAAATCAAGCGCGCCCTTAGCAAGCCTGAAGGCCACTATCGCGCCACCTTCGAAGACAAGATCCTCATGAGCGATATCGTCTTTTTGCGCGCCTGGTACGCCATCAAGCCACACCGCTTTTACAACCCCGTAACCAATTTGCTCGACTCACCTGCGGCAGATGGCTGGTCTGGCATGAGGCTTACTGGCCAAGTGCGTCGTGACCAAGGGATTGCTACTCCGCAGGACAAGGACTCGGCTTATCGGCCAGTAGAGCGTCATGAGAGACACTTTAATCCTCTGCAGATTCCGCGCAAGTTGCAGGCTAGTTTGCCGTTCAAGGCGCAGCCGACGCGCACACTGCCGCAGGGCAAACAGACGTATTTGCAGAAGCGGGCGGTTGTGGCGGACAAGAGTGAAAAGCAAGCGAGGAACTTGTTGCAGCAGGTACTTACGCTACGGCGGGAGAAGGAGGAGAAGCGGCACAAGTCCAAGGAGAAGCATCGTGAGGCACATCGCAAGAAGGTAGCTGAGGGCGAGGAGAAGCGAGAACAGCGGGAGAAGCGTGAGAGTCAAGAGTTTTGGCGGCGTGAGGGTAAAAAACGGGCTGCTTGGGATGGGGTAGGGGGTGGAGGGAAGAGAAGAAAGAGATGAGATACGTCTAGTATAATTGCTATACATACAATAGCAATTTCATGAGGAAACCGTCGGTCAATGGTACTATATGATATATTACTACCCTCCAATTCTTCCATACAGTCAACTTTCATCTTCTTAATGCCCCATTATTTGTTTGTAAATACAATGCTTATGAATATCAAACACAATATAGAAAATGCGAATTCACGTGATAGCGCGTCAGATTGGCGGCGATACGCGGTTTATGGCGTGGAATCATAACCGAGACTCTTTAGTTCACACCATCTGCAAAAAGCCGTTCATCTCGTGTTTCTGCTGCCTTTTCTGCGTGTTCTGCACACCATCTTCACCCTCTCGAGTCCACAAACATATCCTGCTCTCTCGTCACCAGACTGCCTGTATCCCACTGCCCCGCTGCCGAACTTCTCAACGTCACTTTCTCTGTTCCAACTTGAGGCAATTGTGGGGCTTACACGAGGTTTGTTCGGAACGCAAATTTGATCAGTCTGTATGCTTGTTTCTGCATGTATTGCATGTTTAGCCCGGATTGTGCCCGCTATTAGCCGGTATTGGACTTTGGAGCTTTGGTCTGGATTTTATTACTTACCACGCTCACGCCTACTCTAACGTGTCTACCTTGCAGTCCTTGCCAGAGCCCGGCCGCGTGTCAAATCTCTTCCAACGCGAAACGCTCTTCTGATTTCCTGAATCGTGGCTCTTCTACGTCTTAGTCCTGACAGCTCTTCCTACACTCTATTCTAAATCGGACCTCCACTCTGTCCCACTCTTCAAGACTCTACTTTTAAGCGACTGTTTGTGAGAGCTTGGCCATCTACAGCTTCGATACTGCGTTGGAGAGCACGAGATCCCGACCGCGTTTGGCCTGCCACCCCATTTATCCACGGTCCAAAGTTGGTTAACCTAGCCCGCTCGCGTCATTTCGCGTTTGGCTAGAGTCTTGGATCTCTCCATTCGACCAACGGACTTAGTCTCGTGTCTAACACATACCGTGTACTTCTACACAATATTGCCGCCTGATCTATACTATCCCGCTGCATACAAGGCTTCCTCTCGCTATCTTGACTGATATTCAGGTTATCATACCTTCACTAAACCCTCTATTTGGATATGGCAGAGCAACCAGCTTCGGCACCCGCTCTGGCCGCTGCCCACATCAAGGAATCTTCGCCCTACTCCTCACAGTCATCACCACCCCAGCTCCAAGTTCCGTCTTTGATAAAGACATCCAGCAGTGTATCTACCACTACAATTGATACAGAAGCTCTCTCTCCCCTGTTAGTTGAGGAACAAGGCTTCCTTTCCGATTCATCTCAACCACTCCATCGCCCAGTAATTTTACGAGAGTCAAGTTCTTCGAGTGACGCGACTGGCTCTGATGATAGTGCGTTTACGGATCCAGCAAGTTTGAATAAAGGTTCGAAAAGGACTGCCAGCGGAACAGTTAAACCGCCTAGCCCAACCCGTGCTGTACCTCCGACTGAACGATCCGAAACTGTAAAGAAAGACTTGAAAGTGGGCGAAGTAAGTACCCGATAGTCATCCTTCGCTTGCACATATTACTAACACAATATCAGCTCTCCTCCAAGCTACGCACACGCCTAAAGTATGCCATGATGAAAGTCCAAAACGGCTGGGAAGGTCAAAGTCTCGACCAAGTCGAGCAACTCTCACAATCTCAACTATCGTCTCCAGCCTCGCCTGCATCTGCATTTACCCGTCGAGGCAGCATCTCATCGGATGCAT
The DNA here is from genome assembly GCA_010405405.1 of Microthyrium microscopicum. Lineage (NCBI taxonomy): Eukaryota > Fungi > Ascomycota > Dothideomycetes > Microthyriales > Microthyriaceae > Microthyrium > Microthyrium microscopicum. The sequence goes on along the minus strand of MU004236.1, from coordinate 970,557 downwards.
ACATACTTTCTCCCATGCCACGCACCAGTCCGACCCATCTCTCTCAGATCCTACAACATCACATTCAGTCTCCACCATTTCCAGACTCTCCTCACCACAACTCGAATGCTTGGCCATCACCACTAGCTCCGGCCGCTCAAATCATATCACCAAAAAGGAACTCGCGACGTTCAAGTGGATCGAGGTTCCCGCCAGTTCTATCTCGATCGGGCTTCAGTGCAGAAGCTCGGCGGCATAATGGTCCTATGTCGCCTGTTCGTCTAGATCCTTCGTTTCAGTCACCAAGTTTGCAGAACCAGGCGGAAAAGGACGCGGTGGAAACTTTGTTATTCATGAGTAGTCCGAACAACTCGAGTAACATGAAAAACGGTTCCTCGAGAAGTCCGGGTGGAAGAGCCAAGAGGGTAGAGTTCAGTCCAAGAGTGGAATGGAATTGATAGCATGTTCGAATCATCATGAGCTAGGTCACGGCATTATGAACCAGCGTTATGTCCATGTTATATACACTCAAATATAACGGTTCGTATCTTCAAGTTGATATTTGATCTTGCTGTGGTGTCTACCATTAGTAGATACTAACAATTGCTACTCTTTCGCAATCATTGACCCTTCAGATCCCAAACTTGGCCACTCAACAGCCCAATATACAAAGTGTCTCTTCACATTGGAGTTTTTAATGAGAAAACTTCATGTGAGCGTCATGAATTGCCAAGATGGCCGTTATCGACATCCCCGCGAAAAGTGCTCTTGATGCAGCACATCGGTGCATATACCTTGCAAATCCAGTAAGCATAAGCGAACAAACCACCCGTAATCGCTCTAGAGTCAATCTCCCCGCCTACACCAAAATAATCTTATGATCCTACTGATATCAATCATCATACCTGCCGATATTTCCTGCACAACTAATTGCCCAGCACACAGTACCAATTGCTCTTTCCTTAATCAGTCCAAACAATTCACTTCCTACTACCTCATAAGTACCTTCCTTCATTCTTTCACCACCTGCTCTCCAACCCTCCAATCCCTCTACACCAAATCACCAATCCCATGAAATAACCCAACCACAACAATGCCAAAACTCCACCCAGGCGACCACCCCAACGCCGCCTGGCGAACCCGCTGGCCCCTCTACATAGCCCGTCTACCACCCTTTCCCCTCTTCGTCACAATCTTCCTCACCGTCACCGTCCTCTTCTTCTCTTTCATGCCACACAACTACCGCAAACTACCCACCCTCCACAACCCCAGCACACCCATCTCCAGTACCCCTTCGGCGGCAGTCACTAGTCATGGGGATAAACAGAATCCAGGGCGTATAAGGACCGTGAGCGCGCCTCGGGCGAATGTATGGCGTGAGTTGGGGAGGAGTGAGGTTGATGATGTGGTGGACTTTGTGAAGGGCGGGAATAGAGCGGCTGGTGTGCCGAAGACGGCGGGCGTGTAAGTACCGCGTATAATGGGGTAGGAATGTGGGCTAATGGGTATAGGGTGTTTGTGGAGAGATTGATGCCGAATAAGACGGATGTGTTGCCGTTTTTGGCGGATGCGGTTGAACAGAGTGAGGTGGGGAGTTATGCGCGGGTCGTCATGTTGCAGAATAAGGAGTGGGGAAAAGATCTGGGTGGGATATCGGAGTGGATGGTGAGTGTTCTCTTTTCAATTGATAAGGGAGGTTGTTGTGCTAATGATGATTTTAGGTTGGACCATTGCCGGTTGGTGAGAGGACGACGATGCAGCCGTTGAGTTATTGCTATAATTCTGGACGGAATCATATTAGACGGCCGGTGCCGGATATTATTGCGTTGTATGAGTGGTTCAATAGCATCGTGAATGGTCAGCTGAAGGATTTGATGCAGGATTTGTTGGGTGAAGTATGTTATCTGACTGAACTATTGGGCGCCTAGTTGACAATGGGCAGACTCCCGATTACACGCAGATGACTGAGACTCCTGGACTTATGGGCCTTTCGCATCCTTCTTTGGAGGAGAACCTCATCGTTGGATGGATCACCGTGCAAGCGCTGGGAAGCATACGGATAGTCGATGCCTTTTCTTTGCTTCCTCAAGGCATGTATGCCAAGCTAGGTACGAAGGACTCCTAATCACTTCGAATTCTGGCTGCTGACACTGTTGTAGAGGTCTCAGGATTCGATGTTTCCAAGTGGAATATTGCCAACTGGTATTACGACGGTGTCCTGTACAACAGCACCAACACATTCTACAACGCCTGGAAAGATGGCAGAGTACGAAAGAGCATGCGGAATGCAGACGGTGACTGGACAGCAGCAGAGCCAACCGAAGAAGGTATCGAAGGGCGAGAGCGTTATGCACCGATGCTCGTCCAACCGTACGGCCCAAGAGTTGAGATTGACGAGGCTGAAAAGTACGTCAAGTGGATGGGCTGGGAGTTTTACCTTACTTTCAGCCAAGTTGCTGCTCTCTCAGTCTTTGATATCCGCTTCCGCGGCGAGAGAATCATGTACGAGCTCGGAATGCAGGAGGCTATGGCTCATTACGCCGGAGGAAATCCTTCCAGTTCTGGCCAATTGTTCTTTGATACCATGTTCGGCTTCGGCTTGAACGCTTTCGAATTGGTTCCTGGATACGACTGTCCAGCCTATGCCACATTCTTACCGGTGACGATATACCGCGAGGGCAAATATATCACCAAGAAGAATGTAATTTGTGTCTTCGAAGCAGTCAGCGACCATGCTCTCCAACGACACACTTCGCCTTCCAAAGTAACCGTCTCCCGCAACTCCTACCTAGTCGTCCGCTCCGTCTCCTCCGTGGGCAACTACGACTACACCACCAGCTACCTATTCTACCTCGACGGATCCGTCGAAGTCAAGATCCACGCCTCCGGCTACATCTTCACCGACTATCTCGCCATCGACTCCGTCCGCCACGACCTCGCCACCCGCGGCGAGACCCAACTCTTCGAATATGGCTACCGGATCCACGACGTCGTCGCCTCATCCATGCATACGCACATCCTCAACTTCAAAGCAGACCTCGATATCGCTGGCACCGCCAATACCCTCTACAAAGTCGACGTCGAGCCCATAACCCGCAAATATGAATGGGAAGACGAAGCCCGCAACACAATGCACCTGGTTCACACACCCCAACTCACCGAAGCAGGACTAGACTGGCCCCGCAACTCCCAAGGCCTCTACGTCGTTCTCAACAACGCATCCACCAACGCCTGGGGTGAAAAGCGCGGCTACAAGATCGTGCCTGGCACCGGCATGGGTACACCACCCCATCTCGCCATGGCAAACTCCACCGCCGCCGGCCGCGCAGCGGACTGGGCACTGCACGATCTCTTTGTGCTGCGGCAACATGATAGCGAGCTAAAGAGCGTGAGCGAATGGAATGGTTGGGAGCGAGACGACCCCTTGCTGAGTTTTGGAAAGATGGTCAACGGCGAGAGTACTAGTCAGGAAGATTTGGTGGTGTATTTCAATTTGGGCGTGCATCATTTGAGTAATAGTGCAGATGTGCCGAATACGCTGATGCATTGGTCGGGTACGTCGGTCATGTTTGTACCGCATAACTACCATGATCGCGATCCTTCGCGGGAGAGCGCGCAGGGCATGCGGATTAAGATGGGGAAGAATAAGGTTGAGGAAGTAACGTATTATGGGGCGCGGTATGATAAGGATGTGTTTATACACAAGGTATGTTTGACGTGAAACTATATGAGACTGATGGGATTGCTAACGGCGTGATAGGAGGATATTGAACCTGAGATGGATAAGTACTCGCCGCCGGGGTCGGGAATCAGTGCTCTTTCACACAATGCTACTTTCTAGGCTGACAACGGCACGGAAAACGATTCACTTGGAGCAAATGGTGTCAAATCGATACACAGGAGAAACCAAACACATCCACGACGGTTGAAGCATACCTCGTACATGAATGCGGCTCAACAAACAGCACGACCAACGCCACGGAGGACCGCATTCTGATGGGAAGATATAGACTGACGATGATGAACAACTTGTATATGAAAGCATAGGCGTCTGGGATCAGAATTCATTACGGAAGAAAGTAGAGAATGATTGAATTCCCAAAATACATCGAGTTCACATTTCCACAATCAAATGAAGATATCTTTTTGCACCACGATGCAATTTTCATTCTCATCTAAGCTTGATCAGCTACAACTAATGTCCCAAACTACCGCTGTTCAACCCCTATTTCAAAGGTGTCTGTCTCAATTTTGCTTCTTCCGCCAGTCTCTTCATAAAAGTCCAACATCATAAAAAACATTCCGAATAGCAAGAGCAATTGCAAAAGAGGCCTTGCCCTTGCAAGAAGAAGGTAAAAAAAGTTATGCAGCAAATCCCCAATTCCAGGTTATTGTGAATACAAAAGCCCACAGCAACAACGCCTAACAATCCCAAACAATGCAGTGGTACTGGGTAGTTTTTTGGTGAAGGTTGATCCAGTAAAGGAGACCCTCGAGCGAGTCTTGAAAATTAGAAGAAAAAGCTGGGTACGAAAAAGGGGTGAAAGACGCAGATGCTCAACATCGCTACTGGTATTATGCTTTTTGGGGGTGTTGGGTAAGGCAGAGCGCAAAGGTACGGTGACAACGGCTGGGAAGCCGGTCATATAATGTTACATTTCAAAAGTAGAAGCAAGTCCGCTAAGTCAAAGGCAGGGTGTCCACATGAGTCTATTTCTCAGTGGTTTTGCGCGGGCCAGGAGTTCTATCTATTGGTTAGCCTTAGCTCTAAGGAGTTCAGGTGATGGTAGTCTTACCCTGGAGCCTTGTACTGCGGGCTTGTGGGTGAGTATTGAGGGCTCGTAGGCGAGTACGAGGGGGAGGTTGGAGAATTGCCCAACATTGCTGGCGAGGTAGGACTATAATGTGGACTAGTGGGCGAATACGCTGGTGATGTCGGCGATTTCTGAACCGTGCTTGCATTGAACATGGGACTCGCAGGCGAGTAAGCCGGTGATGTTGGACTATATGGCGATTTGGGACTGAATCGAGAGACTTGTTGTCCGCCTGGTGATTTAGGGCTCAGGCCAGGCGAAGTGGGAGAGTAGCCAGGCGAAGTCTTTCCCAGTGCTCCACCAGGTGAAGTTGGGGAGAAGGATGGAGATGTGGGAGAGTAGCTAGGCGATGTTGATCTAGCTCCAGGTGAGCCTGGAGTATAAGCAGGACTAGCTGGAGAGGTGCTTCCATATAACAAGCTACCACCGGGGGATGATGGAGAATATGCGGGTGATGCACTTCCATAGGCTGGGCTGGCCATTCCGAATGGGCTTCGAACGTTGTAAGCAGGACTTGTGCTGCTATACGGGCTTGTTGGCTGGTATGGACTCAAAGCGCCTGTTCCACCATAGCTTGTCATCTGACCATACTCCGAGAAGCTTCCTTCCGTTAAGCCAGCTTGTGCAATAGGCGAGAAAGACGAGCCGTAATCGGGGCCTCCAGTGCTATTATTGTACTGAGGAGATCCAATGTCATAAGGAGTAGCACTTCCAGGTTGGAAAGCCGAGCCGTCTGCCCCGCCTGGACCTTGATATTGCTGGTTGTCAGCAGCAACTGTGCTTATCATCTGTTCATCCACAATGATTTCCATATCGCCTGTGCCAAGAGGAGCAAGCTGGCCGAGCACAATGTTTTCAGAGATGCCACGACAATTATCGAGCTCTCCAAGATTAGCAGCGTCAAGAAGGATCTCTACAGTCTCTTCGAATGAGCAGCGCATGATCGCACCTGTTTCCGCGCGATTGATTCCATGACGCGTAACAGGCATTACTTTGCCTCTTGAAGTCATCACATCCGCCAAGATGGCCAAGTGACGAGCGTTGACATACGAGCCATCAAAGGACAGCACCTGGTATAGCTCAGTAGCCATTGCAGCCCGGCCTGCCTCAATACCCAGAACGGTGACGACTTCCAGAAAGTTGTTCGTATATGTGCGCCGCACATCCACTCCTTCGATTTCGAATACTTGGCGAAGCGCAGTACCGCTCGTGTTTAGGCGCCAAGTTTGACACAGAGGATCGTCCTTGGTATCATGAATTTGACCGCTGGCATCTGTACGCACAATGTTGTGTTTCTCGATAAAGGCACGAGAAACGTCAGGTATGCCACGAATTGTCGTCTCGCTCATGAGATGCTCTTCGACTTTGATGAGCATGCTGTCAGACTCGTCGTCTTCATCGTCCTCCTGTTTCTTGCCATCTTCACTAATCAGGCGAATGCGGATCACTTGTTCATCCGCGTTATTGTCGCTGAAAATGATTGCCATGCTTCCGCCAAATTCTTCCTTGAGCTTGGTGGCAACATCGCTGACGGTCAATCCTTTGTCGAGAAGCTTGCGTCGACCAAGCAAGATACGCAGAACCCATTTTCCTTGTTGCTCGATGGTCTGTTCGTCCTTTTCGTCTGGTACAACCCAATAGGATTCCACCATGTCTTCATCGGCCTCAATGACAGTTTGTTTAACATCGGGATCGTACCAGATCTCGCTTGACTCGGTGACGGATCGGAGCGATGTGTGCTCGACAGTGCTACGCAGTTTCTTGGCAGCGTCTTGACTGAATTGTTCATCTCCATCTAGATATATGAGCATGCTGGGCGTTTTGAGATTATCCGCGGCATTGAGGATTTCCTTTAGACGAGGCACACCTAATGTGACGTTCTTGGATGCAATACCAGTAAAATGGAAAGTGTTGAGGGTCATCTGAGTGGCCGGCTCTCCGATAGATTGAGCTGCAAGAACGCCTACCATTTCACCAGGATTAACCTGGGCCTTCAGGAACTTATTTTCAATCTCCCCGAGAACACTATTGAGCGCTAGTTTTGTGAGAGAATACGTTGCAACAAGGCGCTTGAAGGCCAATCGCGTTTGTAATAGGGCCTTGAAGAGAAGGGTAGCGTTGTGTTGGGCTTCCAGGGTTAGTGGATCACTTCCTCGAACGACAACCAGACGTTCAAGCATATCTTGAACTTGAGGTATGACCTCTTTTGGATTAAGGTCGCTTCGTCCCCCACTCTTGATGTTAAACCGTGTTTGTGCCGACTGGATTATTCGCTCAATGTGCAATGGAAGTTGAAACTTTTCTCCTTCCGAGCCTTTGTTCAAGAAGGCAAAGAACGTGTCGCGGAAAAGTTGTCTAGCTCCTTGAAGGCGTTCCCATTCTTCATCAAGATGGCGTTGGACCTCAAGATCACCAGATATTTCCTGCGCCTGTTCCAAGATCTCGGGTCGGATGCTCGGCAATTCTGGGTCCATCACATCAATGCGATACATGTCAGCAAACTGTGCCTCAGAGCAGTAGATGATGTCTGCGGTTTGTTCCTCAATGTGCTGAGCATCCATGCCATCTTCACCATAGACAAATTGCACAATGTCGCCAAGGGAGTTGCGAACGGTTCCGTCATACTTGACAGAGCAGTCTTCCAATGCCTTGACAAGTCGACGTTGGATGTAACCAGTTTCCGCAGTCTTGACAGCTGTATCAATTAAACCTTCGCGACCGGCCATGGCGTGAAAAAAGAACTCGGTTGGAACAAGGCCTCGGAGATATGAGTTCTCTACAAATCCACGCGATTCCGGAGAGTAGTCATCTTTGGTGAAATGAGGTAGAGTCCGATAACTAAAGCCAAAAGGTACTCGCTTTCCCTCAACAGCTTGTTGACCAACCAGAGCAGTCATTTGGGAAATGTTGATGTTGGAGCCTTTGGATCCAGATCGCGACATCTGGACAGCGTTGTTGATATCCTTGAGATTATCGGCTGTATCTGCTCCGGCCTTTTCACGAGCATCGTTCAACGCCTTTTGAACTTTGCTCTCAAAAGTATCTCGAACACTCATACCAGGTAGAGGCTCCAGCTCGTTGGCGGTGGCCTCTTTCGTGACCTGAGCAACCTCCTCCTTTTTGGATGTGATCGCATTCGAGATAGCTTGAATAGTCGTAGGGTCGGGTACAGTGTCGCCAATACCAATAGAAAATCCGTTGTGTAGAAGCCAGTAATTGACAATACGCTGGCAACCATTGAAAAAGTTCATGCAGGCCTCCCATCCTTCTTGGTTATATATTGTGTGAATCACACTGCTGCCAACACCGACGATTTTCTTATTAGGTAATCCGTACACGAGTTCCCCTTGTTGGATAAGATATCCTTCGTCATCGATGTGGATTGGGCTTGGCTTTTTAGCCTCTCCTTGCAGGTTGAGCCGAGGGGGGAAAAGTAGAGAGATCAATTGCTTTCCAGTCCATCTAGCTCGCGGCTTGATAAATGCAGGCCGAGGGAGCGTGCCGTCCCACTCTGGCACCCACATGAGAATGCTCATGACTTCTTCCTTAGTCAAGTAGACATCTCGGCGGGCCATTTTGTAGATTCCACAGAGACTGTCTTGCACAATTCCCATCAGCGCTCCATTACGTTGCGGAGAAACGATATTCAATGGCACCATGCAGATGTTTTGAATTTCAGCGCGAGTTTCTTGAGTTTGAGGAACATGCAAGTTCATCTCATCACCATCAAAATCCGCGTTGTAAGGGCTAGTGACAGAAAGGTTCAGTCGAAAGGTGGAGAATGGCAAAACTCGAACTCTATGACCCATCATGGATTCCTTGTGTAGAGAGGGTTGTCGATTAAATACGATGTAGTCTCCATCCATGATGTGTCGTTCGACAATCCAACCCCAGCCGAGTGAAATGGTATCCAAATTCTTTTGGTGCTTCAAGTCTAGGCGATCACCGGTTTCTCGTGTGATATATCGAGCACCAGGATGCTTGTATGGACCAGTCCGCACATATCCCAATAGGCGTTGGATATTGAAAGGAGTGACCACCTCTGGAAAGGTCAAGATTTGAGCGATGCTTCGTGGTACACCAACCTCATCAAGCGACAGATTTGGATCTCCTGTAATTACAGTACGGGCGGAAAAATTGACACGCTTTCCCATGAGATTGCCCCGTAGTCGCCCTTCTTTACCCTTTAATCGAGCACGGATGGATTTCAAAGCACGGCCGCTTTTCTGTGTTGCTTGAGGCACTCCGGCGATTTGATTGTCCATTAATGTCGCCACATGGTATTGTAAGAGCTTGAAGAATTCGTCTACAACGTGTTGCGGAGAACCTTCTTGTTCACAACGCCGAAGCTGCTGATTTGCGCGAATAATGTCTCCTAATTTGTAGGTTAAATCATCTTCGGACCGAGAACTTCCAGAACTGCCATCCATCGACACGCCAGGTCGGACTGGGGGCGGAGGAACGGGAAGGACGGTCAGTATCATCCATTCGGGTCGAGCATAATTCAAGCTGAATCCTAGAGTCCGAAGGTCTGCATCTGTAATGCGACTGAAGATTTCTTGACATTCTCGAGGTGAGATGAAACGAGTTTCCTCTTTTGCCTCGCCTTCTTCAACATCGCTCTTTTTTCGCTTCCATGTAGCCTTCAAGTCAAGCTGTACTTTTACAATGTTGGGGTGCGCGTTGCCGCAGCCACCATGACCAACAGCTGCCTTCTTGAGATCGCTCATACTCTGATTGGCATCCGGGTCTTCATCGGACTTGCTGGACTCACAGCTGGTCTTCTTTTCGCAAAGTTTGTGGATGACATTGAACCGAGTTTTCGGCAGACGATGCTTGAGAGCCTCTGCGTAAGCAGGCAGGGTCTCATCAACAAGTATTTTTCCGCAAGTGTGGCAGACACATTCAAGCAATTGCTTCGTCTTCTTGATGAACCCAGGATGAAAGACAGGAGCGACAAGTTCGATATGACCGAAATGCCCTTGACAGTTTTGCATTTGCTCATTGCAGGAGGCGCATTCAAAGTTACGATCGATAGATCCCATGCGAGTATCGCCAAGACCGTTCTCTCGAGGGCGAGTTCTAGTGTCATCCTATATCCAAAGTTAGTCACACTTCTCGCAAAGCTGAGAAATGTTCATACCAGTGTTTCGGGATACTGAACATGGCAGACGCTGAAGCCTTTGATCTCTTCGGGAGAGAAGATACCAAATTGAACTTCTTTAATGGTCTTTAGTTTCGCCGAGGACACAGGTCCCGGGATTTTGAGCGTAGTCATCGCGACTGATGCCATGATTGCTAGCTGTCAAGATATGAACCGACACAGTTGTCACGGATGTAGGAATTATATGTGGAGTAGAGGCAGCCGATGTAGGGACGATAGGCGACTGGACGAACGCGGTTGCGATTGACAACGGGCGCGGAATGGAACACTTGAGGTCAAGTCAACTTGAACCAGTGGAGGGCGAAGGGCGCGAAAGCGACAGCGCGCGCTAGCCTTGCGGCCGCAACGAAGCCGTATTTAGATGATGGAAGTCGACAAGGTGGCGATGGATGAACGCGTTGAGACTCGAGATTGACGGGTGGACTGACGCGCAGGGCGACAGACTAGAAAAGCTTGCGAACACCAGTAAGAGGCCACGAAAAGGGTGTAAGAGGGCCGGCGCGCAAGATGATGATGGTTGGAGGAGGATATGGATGGTGTTGGTGAGGATGGAGTGGAGTTGGAGAGAATTGAGTGAGATGGATGTTGGCGACAGGAGTTGAGGGTTGAAGGCTGCAGTCGCTGGGCAGTCACTAATTGAGCCGCGCGCTAGCCTCATTAGGTAACATTCCGCTCCGCTCTGCCAAGCACCTGACACTGGCAGTAACGCCACATGCAGCCTTGACTCATGAAACTTACAAGGGAAGGTGCCGGAGAATTTGATTAGAATCAAAGATGTTCGTTGTGCTTGCCTTTTTGGCCTTCCTGCCTTACAGCCTGAGCCTCGTGCCTCCCCTTTTTGGCCATCACAATGAATTGCAACCTTCTTCTCGACTTTACTCGAGGTACCCCCGGTCCTCAATGTCAATCAGATGTGTATTTCTTCATCTTATAGTTTTTTGCAGCATGGTTCGAGACACGACTATTCGTCCACTTTGATATTGCCACTCAACTCTATCTAATGTGATTCCGAATCACCTCGAAATTCCCAGTGTTGCTCCTTGCTCTTCCTCCTGCATCTTGGCCCTGGAATGTTTGTTGACATTGAGTGTATTAGAGGCCAAGAATGAAAATACCTCTTTCCTTGTTCTCCAAGCAACTCACTGAAGGAACATTTCTGGCATTCCTCTAAACACTGTAACACTACAAAAATTTCCCTCCAGCCTAAATGAATCTCTCATTGGTAGAGCCAGAATATCTGGCCAAAGACCTTCCAGAGGCCCTCCAAGATTGTCTAAGTGAGCCCATATAGCATGAATTTTCCCAGACTCCAGCTAAGCCTTTCTTTAGAAAGTGGGTTTTCCACTTGTATCCGCTTCAATCATCGCGGTGATTTCCTTGCATCTGGTCGAGTAAGTCTAGAAGCAACACAGCAAGCTTTTAGTCCACTCACATTAGTATAGGGAGACGGCAATGTGATAATTTTCGACTGCGACACTAATGGGATCGCTCGCAAACTCAGTGGCCATTTCGCTCATGTTCAATCACTATGTTGGTCCGCCGATGATCGATATCTTCTCACCGCATCCCAGGACTGGAGTGTCGTTCTGTGGGACTTGAGCACCGGCGAGCGCATGCGCAGAGTTCGATTTGAAGCGCCCATCTTCCTTGCTGAGCTTCATCCTACCAACCAGTAATTGCCCCTGTTTGACCTCATGAATGCACATATTAACATGAATATAGCCTGCTTTTCGTGTGCGCTCAATTTGACGAACAGCCAATGCTTGTAGATGTACAAGAACCGGAAGCCGTCAAGAGAGTATTGCCAACCATACCCAAACGTTCCGAGGACGAAATCGCAAATGCTACAGAAAAACAAGCGGCTCAAGATGCAAAGCAAAACACCACAGCAACCATATTCTCACCAACTGGCGACTTCATCTTCAGCTGCACTAACAAAGGATGGTTCAACATTATCGACACTGCGACATGTCAAACATTGTCATCCACCAAAATCACATCTTCCATGATTACACTCATGAGACTAACTGCTAATGGCAAGAGCATGGTAATAAATTCGGGAGACAGGATTATACGGACCTTCGAATTGCCAGATATGACTGCTCCCGATTTTAACTTTGACAACTTTCAGCTGGAAGTAAGACAGAAGTATCAAGATGTTATTAACAAACTCTCCTGGCATTGGGTGTGCTGGAATCCAAGCGGCGAACACATCCTTGCTTCTACAATGATGCATCACAATATCTATTGCTGGGCTGAACATCTGGAAGGATCACTAGTCAAAATCTTGGAAGCGCCTGATGAAATCACTAGCTTTGATGTAAGCTGGTCTGGCTTCACTCACACTGATATACGCTAACTACTATAGTTTCATCCTTATAAGCCTCGAGTAGCCGCAATCGGTCAGGATGACGGTCAAATATATCTCTGGGGAGTACCGGCACCACAGAGCTGGGCCGCACTCGCACCTGACTTTGTCGAGGTCGAAGAGAATGTTGAACACGCCGAACGCGAGGATGAATTCGACATCCAGCCAGCCGAAGAGCTTCAACGACGGCGTCTGGATCTCGAGGACGAGGAAATTGACGTGCTCACCATGGACCCAGTTAAGGACTCGCAGTTCCAACCGGGAGCATTCGTCATGCCCGTCAGTATGGACGTAATCAGTGATGTCGAGGACGAGGTAGTCGCTATAGGCGCAGGCCAGTTCCGGCGCAAGACTCCAGGCCAGGACTGGCTCACTGTAGAAACAGAGCCAGCACTAAGCGGCGATGAATCTAAGAAGGCATCCAACGGAACCCGGAGCGCTGGAAATGGTGGAACAAAACGAAAGCAGCGTACAGATTAGTTGCATTTCTAGGAAGAGCACGAGCGGCTCGCACTGTGTAAATGATCAGTAGCATGTAAATATCCCATGGACTGGCCACAAAACGTGATTGCCATTCAATATTGTGCCTATTTCCAAAGTAACCTGTGAAAATGTACAATAACGCTTCACTCGGCAAACTCTGTACACCTCCCAAGTAACACCGCATCGGTCCTTCCCCCCAGAGACACCACCCACCATAGAATATCATCCCATCTTTTCCATCCCTTAGCAGCCTCCCACAAACAATTGTAACCATCCCGGATCCTCGTCCTCAAAACAATCAAAATTCCGTTCGCCATGCTTCCCCACCCGCCCATCACCGTCCGCAAGGCAACAATCCTCGACCTGCCCACCATCGCCACCGTCCTAACAACAGCCTTCTGGGACGAAGATTCCGTCGGCCGCTTCCTCCATCCTCTCCGCGCGCTCTACCCCGCCGACGTCCGCCGTTTCTGGAAACGACGCATGCTTGCCTCCCTCTTACACCATGCGCACCAAGTCCTCGTAGCCGTTGACGAGCACGGCCAAATCATCGGCGTAGCCGACTGGCAACGCAAAGGGCCAGGCGCTAACACGTCCATGGGTGGCTGGAAACGCACGCTCCGTAAGTTTTCTTCTTGTTGACAGCTTTGGTGGGACGGTGACACACGCTGTTCTGTGTCTGCGTGTGTGGGTGATACAGAGTTATTGATACTGTGTTATAGGGTTTCCGCTGACGTGGCTGGTTACCTTGGTCAACTGGCTAGACTTGCGCATGCGGCCGAATCGCGCGGGGGATCCGGCGCATGTAGATGCGTTTCCACGCGCGTTTGCACGGTTTGAGCACTTTTGGAGTGGTGAGCGTGCGGATCTGTGGATGCTGGAGTCTTTGGGCGTAGACCCAAGTCATCAAGGTCGTGGGGTCGGCACAGCATTGGTGGAGGAAGGATTGAAGGTTGCCACACGGGATGGAGTTGTGGCGAGTGTGGTAAGCTCGGCTGGAAATGAGAAGTTTTATGTCAAGAGGGGCTTTACGGTTAGGTTGGGGAATGTTACGGAGGGCGAGGGAAATCCGTTGGCTGGTGTGATGGGTGGCGATGTGTTTTTTACGCCTGGTGGTATGGATGCTGTGGAGTAATGTCGAAACACATGTTGAAGAGTCTACTTGACGATACCTACGGAACACAATACTATGAGCACTCATTTCATCAAAAGAAGACTTGGATATGCTAATCTAAGATCGTATTCATGTCCTCTTCAGGATATCTGAGCCTTCTACACTCCATTGGAAGTCACGCCTTATTCGTCCATCCTTTCCTATAGACTCATTCTCAGAACCTTCTTCTACATCCAGGGACCAATCGTCAAAATGTTGAATGCTGGTTCTTCTATCAATCATATCCGGCCGTAGCTTGATTGGATATTGAGGCTTTTTCTGATATGTTCTCTCGGTGATGGTTGGGCTGTTCGTTAGAGTGGCAGACAGCTGGCTTTGTCGCGCTGTTTCTGTCGTTGGTGATGCTGGCATACTAAACGCTTCTATCTTTTGCCCAGGGGCATCCATCATAAATGCAGTGTCAAACGACATGAGGAAAGATTTCAGATTCGGAATGGTTGCCGAAATGAGCGAGTACCCCAATTCAATTTGAGTGCAAACAAGCACTGGAGTCAAAGCGAGTGGTAGATCTTCGTGGCCGAGCAAAGCCATCTGGATGTAGTAGGCATGTAGCACTATTATTGGAACCAATCTAAATTCCATGTTAGTACTCACAAGTTGAAGTAGTGATGCAAGCATTACTTACAACAGTCGAAAGAGAAAGGCTAGGATCACTCTGAACTTTAGCTCAGCTTTCATTTGTAGTTGCCAAACTAACGTCAACGAAAGGACGACAACTGTAACCTCGGTGATCCCATCGATTATAGCGATTGCTTTCCATCGTTGTGGCTATCTCTCGTAAGCAAATTTTAGTGGTAGGGTGGTGTCTACTCTACTCTGCTGGCACATGTATCGAAATTTAAACCGTCCAGAAACAATTGCGAAGGCACGCAACGGACTGAGACTAGTAGAATGGAGGTCAAACCGCTGATTGCCATGAAAGCAGTAAATCCCTGTGATAGTTCAGCGGCTTATTCAATCTTTCTAGTCCGGGATACTGACATCAGTTATGGTTCGATATCGGTGCATATCCTCTGAAAATATTCGGCGAATAAGCAGTATCACAGAACACTTGGCGAGATATATCGCTATAAGAAAAGTGACATGAGTTGCAAAGACCGCCTAAGACAAAATTAGAACGAGCTTTCTGTATCGACGGCTACGTACTTGTGCAGTGACTTCCAGCTGAGACTCCTGCAGCAGCTCGCGGGATTTTCCAAGCCCCTGTGACGTCCCCACCCACACTGTAATGAAGGAGGACAAGCCGGCGACCTATCGCGCAAGATGAGCAAAGGACTCGGAAGGTTGATGAAAGAACTTTACCGTAGCTCCAGCACAAACCCAGTCATCAAGGCCAAAGTAAGCCCTCTTGATATGGATGCGTGCCCATAAGGAGAGGGTGGAGTAGACAGCCGATAACAAAGAGGCGATCCAGATATATCCCGAATGATCCAGCTTCGTGATTGGTGCAAATCGGGTACTGTCCACGTTCGCAGAGGGTGAAGACATCGCAACGGACGGCACCGGGAGGCGGGGATATATCAAGCGGCTCTAACGCAAGGACTCAACAACACGGACCAAGAAACTTTCGGTGAGTCTGTAGGTTCTGTACATCAGAAAAGAGACTGAGGAATTCAAAGGGTAAGACAGAACGTTAAGTAGCAAAGTCTGCTCGACCTAGGTAGAGATAAGGTGGTGGTGACGATCCATACTATTGGAATTGACGACGACTACAACGTCTTCGTGGCCATATTTTTGGGAATTGGGACGGGAAGACAAATTCGGGGCGGGCAAAGAGGTTTCCAAGTGACTGGCGCTACGCTTCGGACTGCTCGTAGACGGCCCTGCAATAGTTGAACGTTTGGTAGTACAGTTCATGTTGCGCCAATTTCGTTTTCGTCAGTGTTTTGAGTAACAACACTCCAAGTCAATCGACTAGAATCTTGAAAGAAGTATGGCCATCAACACCACTAAAGCATCGTATAGGGGCTATGATCTTGCCGAACATCCATAATATAGCGCTTAAGAGGTATTCTTGGAATTTGTGTGTAATAGCAGTTGCAGAGGAGGCAAAATACGCCTTCGCCCTGTGACAGTCGTACAAGTAACCGGCACTCCTCCAAAACCAGTACAAGTCTCGGGAACACTGAACATTTAGAATGGATCGGTCCGCGTTTTCTATGCTTGCGGCTTACTATTTGGGAGTAGTAGGTGACTACGAAACTATCCCTCCTCCTTCTGACAACCATGCACAGTCACTGTCAAATGCAGCCTTCCAGAATGTTTGCCATGCTCCTGGATTTCAATGGACTCCTCACCCTCATACCTGGTCAATAACCTGTCAGTTACTGACACTACCTTGTTATAGTGAAAGATTCGACAAGTGATTCGTTACACGAATCCTCAAAGGCTGTCAACGCCGTACCTCTTATACACTCGCAAAGTTTCCAATTTGGATTATTATAACTTTGCGGCTAACTACTACTGCTCCAACATCAAAGATCGTCATGAAAATGGGCGAAATCAAGAAGAGTTCGGGATCTGATGATTTCATTGAAGTTTCTCAGTCATCACGGGCTATTTCTGAGAAATATGGCTCGAGCCAAGATCAAGCGGACATGCACCGCATGGGGAAAGAACAGCAGTTGCGGGTATGGCTCTATCACTGAATGACTGACCACGAGCTAACTCGAATGCAGCGCAATTTTGGTTTCTTCTCCATCTTTGGATTCAGTATGATATTGCTGTCAACATGGGAAGCGCAGCTCGGGTAAGCACATATCCCATAGCAGGTATATACAAAACGCTAACATATCAAGATCATCAATATTTGGCCTTCAAAATGGTGGTTCCGCCGGAATGATATACGGCTACCTAGTCTGTGCAATAGGCTTCGGATTCGTCGTAGCATCCCTCGCCGAAATGGGATCAATGTGAGTTTCTTTATGACCTCCAGAACCATATCAAATCACTAATATAGCCAACCACTCAGGGCCCCAACAGCAGGCGGCCAGTACCATTGGGTCAGCGAATTTGCGCCCAAGGCGTACCAACGATTCCTCAGTTACATTGTTGGCTGGCTGTGCGTCCTCGCCTGGCAGACTGGCGCTGCAGCGAGCGCATTCGTGGCTGGGCAAGAACTTCAGGCGCTGATTGTGCTGAACCACGAGGGTTATGATGCTACCAAGACGTGGCGTCTGACTCTGATTGTTATTGCGATCACTGCGTTGTGTGGTATCTTCAACACTTTTCTTGCACGGCGGTTACCGCTGGTTGAGGGCAGTGTTCTCATTCTGCATATCTTGGGATTCTTTGCGATTATTATTCCAATGTGGATTCTGGCTCCTCGGACTCCGGCGAAGCAAGTGTTCACGGAGTTTCGAAATAATGGATGGTCTAGTCAAGGACTTTCAGTGATGGTTGGTATTATAACACCTACAGTTTCGTTGATTGGCAGCGATGCGGCGACGCACATGAGCGAAGAACTTCAGGATGCATCCTACACTTTGCCTCGTGCCATGATTTGGACTGCCGCTGCCAACGGGACCATGGGCTTTGTCATGTTGCTGACTTTGCTCTTTTGTTTGGGCGATCTTGATAGCGTATTGGAGTCGCCGGTCGCACAAGTTGGGCAGCCGTTCGTTGCGGTCTTCGAGCATGGGGTGCAATCCAAGGCAGGAGCAACGGTAATGACATCGATACTCGTTATCATGGCCAGTTTCTGCGGCATCTCAAACATTGCTGCTTCATCAAGACAGCTATTCGCGTTTTCTCGGGATCGAGGAGTGCCGTTTGCCAGCTTCTTTTCCTATGTAAGTGTTCAGAAAAACCTTGAAGATCAAAGGTAAATTTCTCACCACTCTCCTAGGTACCCAAAGGAATAGACATTCCACTCAACGCTGTTGTGTTGACGCTTGTGGTTTCAGCGCTCCTAGCACTCATCAACATTGGATCCTCAACCGCATACAACAACATCACCTCTCTCGGACTGGGCGCTCTACTATCATCATACCTTATATCCATCGGATGTGTCACACTCAAGCGATGGCGGAATGAAAAGTTGTTGCCTCGTAGATTTGATCTTGGTCGCTGGGGATTCACCATCAACATCATGTCGCTTCTCTTTCTGCTATTCGTCTTTATCATGTGCTTTTTTCCTGCGACACCACTTCCGGCGCCAGCATCCATGAACTGGGCCATTTTGATATATGGTGTGGTGATGCTCTTTTCTCTTGGATTCTTCTGGCTAAAGGGCCGGCATGTGTACCATGGTCCGGTGGAATATTTGCGGCGTATAGACTAATTTGGTAGATAGTCCGTAGAGAATAGTGAGACTAGCAGTTGTTTCCCTTGGATTTGAAGACATGTAAATATAGGTTGCCAATTCCAATTCGTGTTTGGATTTTCGTGAACACTTGAAGCTCTTGAGAGGGAATATACTGTTAAAGCTCATCAGCTTGGCTAATAGATTGTAGGTGCATCTAGACTAGTTTAAACAATCAACATCAGTACATATGTGAAATATGACCGCCCACCAAGGAACACACATACACCGCGCATGCCGACATCTATCCATAAACAATCAAGTGATGTCATCAACCCAGGCGGTTCATGCCTCACCGCCGTACAATGATAAGTTACAGGAAATGAAAAGGAAACTCGTCCTTGGCAGGACTAAACGCACTGTCTAGTAGAGCAATTATGCTGGTTCGGGTAGAAATCAAAGTTCTCCAATCCCTATTTGTTGCACACAGAGATGAATGATGTCGCTATCCAAACATACGACATTGCAGGGACATAGCCACGGACAAATACTTTACAGCTTCGGCTTTGGAGATTCGAGCGTAGTCATCATAAGATCTCTCATGTCGCTAGCAGCTTCGTTGAGATAGAAGCTCATTCGGTCAGTTCCAAGATGTTTGCTAACAATGTTGAACTGGAGACTGTTTTCGTTGATCATGTAGGCGATACTAAATTATGGTCAGTGAATATAATGGTAAGAAATTTCGACATTACTCACCCCCAACCTTCGTCAATGACTTGACTCCATCCATAACCGTTGAAGTATTCACTGCTCAACTGACTACTGCTGATGTACCACTTGGAAGAGTATGTTAATGCAGGATCATTGTAGATTTCAGGAGTAGGCTCTCCCTCCTTGAGACATTTCTTGAGGCCAAAGAGATGACGATCCACTCCTTTGCCGTCGCTGGCGTCGGCAATGTATTTGACATGTGCATCGAGAGCTGAGCGGAAAAGCTTCACGCACTCATCAGTGGCCAAGTTTGATTCCTCCATGGCGGTTGTCCACGCGACACTCTCGTCAGACACTGTTCGGCAAGTTTCTGTTCGGCCAAGTTGGAATTTCCGGGTTGCTGCCGACTCATATGTGGGTCTATTAACTCCGTACATCTTGCGATAGGCTAATTGAATGAGGAGTTGAACGTATGCATCAGGTGAGCATTTGAACTTTTTGATTAAGCCTTTGCCGTATCCTTGATAGGCTTGAACCCGTAAATCGTGGTCAGCGAATTGGCGATCAAAGTGCTTTTGTGCAGCTTCGATATCATCGAAAGTTTCTTGCTTGAGTTCCCATCGAAGTGCCTGTGGCTCAGGAAGGTTGGAGCGAACAGAGGGATTGTCGAAATCTAGGGCATTTGTAAAAATGAGCATGTTGGCAGTGTCGTTCAATCGATGAGTTGGTGTTCCATCCATCATACTGTGTTCACCTTGGAAGCCGGCTGTTCCATTGTCGTTTACAATAAACTGCAAAGGCTTGTCAAACCAGCGATTTTGCCCATCACCATGCCAATATTGATTTGATCTCTCTTCTAATGTGACAGGCGACGCGTCATCTAGGCAGACGATGAATGAGGCAGCCTCGATAGCCTCGAGCGAGGCTTTATTGAGCGAGCTAGAATTTATGAGTCGATCTCGTGCCTGATTTTGGTCAGCATGATCATCTTACAAGGTTTTTCGAAACACTACTTACGTAAGTCCAGGCATCACGATGCTGACTGGTCAATACACCAAGCGCTGGTCCTTTCTCCTCGGCCTTTTCGTAGATCTTGCGGAATTGCTGCTCTAGTTCGGATGTGTTGAGCTGCTTGCCATCAACTTCATGTAAGACCTTGAAGAACTGGTTTTTGCGAATAACCACGATGTACTTATGATCGTTGAAATCGTATTTTTGAGGGTAGTCCGAAGGTGTGGCTGGAATACGGCAACAGTTGAACATGTATTCGTAGCTGCTCATAGCAATAGGCGCTTTGCGCATATATTCTGGTTCCAGCTCTCCAGTATCGACTTGTTTCTTGAATTCCAAGCTAGCCGTAGTTATTGCAGCAGCCCGCTTCGACGGATCTCTTCTTTTTCTATCATCGCGGTGAGAATAAAAATAGCTGACGTATGGAACAACAGGATCTCGGTATCCAAGATATGCTGCTTCGTTCCACCAGTCGATAATCCAATTCTTGACATTTGGATCCTCGCGCTTGGCTACAAGACGTTTCTGAAGCTCTTCACCCTTTCCACCTGGCCGTACAAAGTCTTCTACAGCTTTTGTGGATGCTTCGAATTCCGTTTTCGATAGAAGGGGGTGTAGGGATTTGAGATATTTTTGAGCAGTCTCTTGGAGGGTCGGGACAGGGAGTTTAGGTAGGGAGTCCTCGAATCGGAGCATCTTGCCCTTGGATAAGTCTTCGACATAGCCTATATAAAAGATATAATTAGCCCAAAGATCTTGTTGAATACAAATGTTTCGCCAAGTGTAGTTGCGTGTTTACGTACCATTAGGGACCGATGATTTCTTTGGTGCCATAGCGGAAAAGTACTATGCGATTGGTTAGCAGCGAAGCAATATCACATGCATGATACATGATTTTGGAGATGGGCGCGGCAGCATACCTTTGGACTTGAAGTAAACACAGGCAGTCGAGCTCTCAACAACGAGGTTGATTGCAGGGGAGCTCGGGCTCTAACAATGCCATTGAGTGCATTGAACATGCCCGGCACTTGAGGATAACTGACGGCCGAAAGGGCAAGTATAACGGGAGCCGAAGCTCAAATGCACAATATAGGCTCGAGGGCGGAGAGTTGGGCCGGGGGTGGGTGGGCACCACAGTAGAGTGTGTGGTAGTAGAGAATGACAGGCGCGGGCCACCTCGGTTCAAGGACAAAGAAGAACGAGAGATGATGCTATGCGGATCAAAAGAAGGTTCGTGTGGTGCGCGTGCAAGTGGAAACAATAGGCAGATGCTTGCAAAAAAGTCTGTATGCAGAGACTTGACAGGTTCCAGCAAGCAATGGACAGTCTGGATGAAGGGAAAGCTTCACACAACGGCGGTGGTTGGTTGTCCTCTTCCACACTTTGCCTGATTCGGTCTTGGTGAACCGGCTGATGGCTGCCGAGGTGGTGCTGCCAGGCCCCGTAGATTCCGAATTATTTTCTGCACAATCCTTTGCTAATTCCAACCTGTTGTGCTTCAAGGTCTAGAGATTGTTGAAGCAGAAGATACAGCCTTGAAGGCAGACGACGACGCTTTGACTATGACCAAAGCTCATTGATCGTGACAACTGTGTGATTGTGTCCGATACAGGTTTCGATAAGATGTTTGCTCCGTATATTCGTATGCAAACGCTATGCGACAAATCTGTTCAGCGAGTTAGTCACGCCTTTCTCCAAGTTCCTGATTCCTAGCTCCTGGACATGTTTCTGCTTTCTCCCTATCCACATGCCCAAGCGAAGGCTGTCTTCATACAGGGGAAATACAACTTACCAATTTTTGATAGAAGATGAAGAGGGGATTGAAAGCTCAAGGTTCGTATTGGATTGGAAAGTTAATGCCTCCTAGGATGTGTGTTATATGAAACTGTAGTCGCTCTTTTTCTGTCTGAAAGGAGCTCTAGACTTTAGATATAAAACACAAATTCATCACCAAAATTTGATGGCGTGCTTCTAATGGTGTACGGAATACCGATATAGGAAATGTCAGGTCTTCACCCACGTTTACTATATTAGTACATGTATGCACAATGCTCAAAGAAGTTTTCCTGCCTCCTTGATAGCAGCCGCCAGGTACCCGGACGGGAGACAGCAGCGGATACAAACACCTCATTGTTCGCCCTCACTTAGGCTCAAAAGTTCAATTCACTTCAAATCCGAGGTTCTTGGTTTGATACTTTATGTCTGCATTATTTTTCAGCAGTGCGGACCACATCTTTTCGGCGATTCCCACAACTACTAGTATGCAGAAACTGTCGAATTTGAAGCTTGAGCAGAATTGGACGTATTGGACACCTCCTTGGACTGATGTCAATCTGGTCGATTCGAGTCCCAGAGCTGCTTTGACAATGCACACATGCATAATCAGAGCAATTATGTGGAATTCCGAATACTCCCGAATATATCTCCTTATGAACAGTACCCATCAACCTTGCTGACAACTTTCACTACATTTATTATGCACTAGAAACTAAAACAAACTGGCTGTTGTATACAGATACAGTGAGAGCTAAAGACGGCTATCAAAATTTTGCACTGTCATGCGACGTCCATCGTTGATGTGGGCAATTTTGGCGTGTAACAGCGTTTAGAAATACAAGTCAACGCGGGGTCAACAGGTTTCTAAGAGCAAATTCAATTGCAAAACGATCCGCACGCTAATGATATAATTTGTACAATCAACAACTCTCACATACAAGTGAGAGACGTTCCGCGACCGCAACTATGCTGCGATAGATGGTGAGCTGAAGTACCTAATCTAGCAATTCTGAAGAAGTACAAGTAGTAACTTCAGGTGCGAATAACCTGTTTGATTCAGCGAAGGACGCGAGTACAATAGATCAGGTTCAACGTATGTAGGCTCTCTCAATAGAAATACTTTATCGATTGAAAAGATGTTGAGTTGTTGAAGGCACGATCATCGTTCGGGCGTTGGTATAATGGTGGCCCGAGCTTCAACCTCCGCCTGACTTCGGCTTGAGCGCATTCGAAATTCTCACGATCTATTCTCTCAGTCAAGCTTGCTCAAGCACCTCTTCTTACTGTCCCATCTCCCCTCTTATCACTCCTTCCACCCTTTCTTATCTTCGACATCATGTTTGCTGCTCGTCAAGTCTTTGCAACTGCTCAGCGGAGAGCTTTCTCGGCTTCCGCTCGCCAGGTATGTGATCTTCCTCTCATGCTATCTTCTACATTTTTGTCTATTTGTCTGCAGTTGGGGTTCAATGCTAATTTATATCATCGTAGGCTACCAAGGTCGCTGTTCTTGGAGCTTCCGGTGGAATCGGGCAACCTCTTTCCCTTCTCCTCAAGCTCAATCCCCGAGTTACGGAGCTCGCCCTTTACGATATCCGCCTAGCTCCAGGTAGATTTGCCAATCACCCTTTACACAACAATTTCAAGACTGACCTGATGGCTCTCTAGGTGTTGCCGCTGATGTTGGACATATCAACACCAAGAGCAAGGTTACCGGCTACGATCAGACCCCATCAGCTCTCCGCGAATGTCTTACTGGCGCCGAGATTGTCATCATCCCAGCTGGTGTTCCACGCAAGCCTGGCATGACACGTGATGGTAAGGCTTTCAATTGTGTCTCACAAGGCTTAAAACTCACCAGAATAGACTTGTTCAATACCAACGCCTCCATCGTCCGTGATCTTGCAAAGGCATGCGCTGAACACGCTCCCGAAGCCAACATCTGCGTTATTGCTAACCCAGTATGTCCATTGAACAACGTACATAGCAAAAACTTACATTGTATAGGTCAACTCCACCGTTCCTATCACCGCAGAAGTCTTCAAGGCCCGTGGCGTCTACAACCCCAAGCGTCTTTTCGGTGTCACCACCCTCGATGTAGTCCGCGCTAGCCGCTTCATTAGCGAAATCAAGAACAACGATCCCGCCAACGAGAACATCACTGTCATTGGTGGTCACTCCGGTGTTACAATTGTTCCTCTCCTCTCGCAATCCGGATACTCCCTAGACGGACAGGCCCTTGATGACTTCACCCGCCGTGTCCAATTTGGTGGTGACGAGGTCGTTCAAGCCAAGGCTGGTGCCGGATCTGCTACTCTATCCATGGCCATGGCTGGTGCTCGTTTCGCCGAGTCGCTTCTCAAGGCCTCTCAAGGAGAAAAGGGTGTCATTGAGCCAACTTTTGTCGACAGCCCATTGTTCAAGGACCGTGGATGTGACTACTTCTCAACCAACGTTGAGCTCGGCCCCAACGGTGTCGAGAAGATCCACCCCATTGGCAAAGTCACTCCATATGAACAGAAGTTGGTTGATGCTTGTGTGGAGGATTTGGCAAAGAACATCAAAAAGGGCGTCGCCTGGGCCAAGGAGAACCCAGGTAACTAAGCTTATGACGCATAGTTTGAGCTTGGTACTTGATTCAAAATGGCTCAGCATGGTAGTAGGGAGCGATTCGTGCTTCAATGCACGACTTTGTTTATTGTAGATTTTAGGTCCTATGTGTTGTCTTGCATTCAGGACTTGTCAGTAGCGAACAGACTTGATTTTATCGCCATTTCATGAGTATTTGGTTACTTCTTCCTATTGCGACGCTGGCAGAAGCCATACAAAATCGAGGCTCCCAACGTCAACGCCACAAAGAACCCATACTCGAATAGTGTACTGCTGAGTTTATGACTTGAATGCTTCTAATATGCTAGTATTTATCAGTGGAATCTCCAGATGAAGATAATATCTAAATCACCCTTCCTCAACATCCACACTTCATATCAAGCTACTACAACTTAGCATCTTCCCCCTGCGGTACTTTCACAACCACCTTTCCCCAAGTATCCCTCGCACCCAACGCCTTCAAAGCACCCGGTACACTCTCCAACCCAACATACTCCTTATCCGTATAACACGTCCCGCGGAACTTACCTTCCGCAATCAGTCCAAACAGCCCATCCCAAACCGTCTCTATCGTCTCCGGCTCAAACTTTGCATACGCGCCCCAATGCAACCCCATAACACTAATGTTCTTCAGCAAGATGCGATTCGTCGCCACCTTCTCAATCTCACCACCCACAAATCCAATAACAAGCAACCGTCCGTTCCAATTGATACACTTGGTGCTCAAACTGATTAGCCCGACTGGATCATACACAATGTCGACTCCACGGCCATTGGGCGTGATTTTCTTGACTTGCTCCGGCCAGCTGTCATCTTTATAGTTGATAGCAAAATCTGCGCCAAAACTGCGCGCAACGTCAAGTTTATGCGCTGTGCCCGCGGTCGCAATTACAGTTGCGCCGAAAGCTTTGGCAATTTGCACGGCTGCCAGACCGACGCCGCCGGCTGCGGCGTGGACGAGTACCCAGTCGCCTGATGGTGAGTTAGTCGAGAGATCTAGGTAGGTGTATAGATGGAGAAGGGGTTTACCTTTCTTGACACCTGCTCGTGTTACTAGAGCACCGTAGCTAGTTGGTGCGGTGACGAAGAGACCGGCTGCGTCAGAGTAGCTCCATCCTTGCGGGACCGGCCGTAGGCTAGTTTCGAAAGCGACAATTTTGGAGGCATAGCCGCCTTGGGAGGAGCCGAAGACTTTATCGCCGGCTTTGAATTTTGGGGTTTTTCCTCCTGCGAGCTTCTGGGGGCTTTGGAGAACAACGCCTGCAAATTCGGCGCCGGCTGTCCATGGGAAGGCTGGTTGATGTTGGTATTTGCCGCTGATTTGGAGCAGGTCGAAGAAGTTGGTGGCGGAAGCGTGGATTGCGATCAGATATTGGTCCTCTTTTGGCACTGGATCTGGTAGATCTTGTATCTTTAGCTCCTCTGGTCCCTGGGCTGTTGTTAGAAGTGACATTTGATTGTCATGAGAGATCCCCGCTTACCTTGACGTACTCCTTGATTTGTATTCCACGCATCGTTGTGGTATATTTGAAATGATAAGAATGGTCTGTCCGCTGGAAGACTCAAAAATGCTATAGTGATATACTTTTCTGCTATTGTAAAAAGGTGTAATGGCTCAATACGTGAAACGTGAAGTTGAAGGTTGACATCCGAGGTTGCTGTGTTGAGCGAGAGCTCGTGAGCTAGAAGACGTTGCTTTCTCACGCCATTCTGTAGGGCCATGATAAATAAACAACTTGAGATCAAATAAATCAAGCCATACTCTTTAGTTCACGGTC
The DNA here is from genome assembly GCA_010405405.1 of Microthyrium microscopicum. Taxonomy (NCBI): domain Eukaryota; kingdom Fungi; phylum Ascomycota; class Dothideomycetes; order Microthyriales; family Microthyriaceae; genus Microthyrium; species Microthyrium microscopicum. The sequence goes on along the minus strand of MU004236.1, from coordinate 944,449 downwards.
TTAGAAAACTTTCACTGTTATCCAACTCATGTCAAGCCGGTCTCTAAATTTCATTGAATTTGCCCGGGAATAGAGGTTGTAGCCGCTTGATATAGCAACTTGATAGAACTTACATATGCTAAAGAAAATCAGAAGATGGGAAACCGTTAGCATTACTTTAGAATAACTGTTGGCAATAGACTGTTGGGAATATATAATTGTCCAGCTTCTTTCCACCTTCTCACAGACCGGCTCGTTAGTCAGACATAAGACATTCAGATTCCTTTAGTTGTGTATTCTATCTTGTATTAGTGGCGCAATATCTATACTTCTATTATTTACAGGACTCTTCAGGATCGAGTCATTACAGACGAGCCTGTCCGGACTGAACATCTCTCCAGCCATTTTCATCCAGCCTGACATACTTCGAGCCGTTAAGAACCCAAAGGCCTTCGCCAGGTCTCTGCTTCAAAGGATCCCATGTGAGAGTCTTCAATTCAGTCTTGAGATTCTTGAAAGTAGCGTTGACACTCATTGCAGGAATGAATCGCACCAAGCGAGGCACCTGGTACTCCGTCAAGCCTTGGGTTCGTAGTTTCTCGTACAGACCTGACATAAACTGCTCTTGCAACGCTGGATTATGCAAGATCACGGCCGCTGCTCCGGCTTGCCCGTCATATCTAAAAATACTTAGCGACATTTCACGTAACGATTAGGAATGAAACTCACCGGTCCAATATTGTACCGTATACCTCGCAATCTTGTACCTCTGTTGACTTGGTGATATGATCTTTGACCTCTCCAGCCGACACATTCTCTCCTTTCCACCTATAACTATCACCAGCCCTCTCCACAAACTTGATCCATCCGTCCTTCGAATGCAACAACAGGTCGCCGCTTCGCTGGAACACGTCACCTTTCTTGAACACATCTCTGATAAGTTTCTTCTCGTTCGCCTCTGGATTGCCCAAGTAGTCATGATATGTCGCCATACTCGCCACTCTTCCAATCGCCTCGCCCGGCTCACCCAGCCTTGCTGGAACGCAGAATCCCGTGCCTGGATCTCGCCATGGTCCTTGTGTGACTGGATCAAAGCGCACTAAGTATGTGACATCATTGAAGAAGCGATATATCGGACCTGCGAATCCACACTTGCCAGCTGCCGCAGGTCCACCGGCAAAGTTGTCGAACTTCGCGATACCTTCCGTGGATCGATAGAACTCGCGGATCTCATCGATATTGAAGCGCTTTTGGAATGCCTGCCAGATATCCCCTTGGAGGCCATTACCTGACGCAATCCGGCAGTTGTGTGTGCGATCATGCGGCGATGGTGGAGCTTTGAGAAGATAGCGACATAGCTCGCCAACGTATAGCATGCGGTCGGCACGACTGGCCTTGAGGGCCGCAGAGAAGCCAGATGCAGAGAACTTTCGAGCCAAGCAGAAGGTGCCGCTGCTCCCAACACCATACATAAAGGCCGTGAAAATGCAGGTACCATGGAAGAGTGGAAGACAGGAGTAGATACGAATGTCGCCGGGGGACTTGTCAATATCTTTGCACAGAGGTGTTGAGGTTATGACGAAGAGTATGGTTTTGATCGAGACGGCTTTGGGCTTGCCGCTTGTACCAGAGGTGTATATAAGAGCAGCAATATCTGTAATGTTCTTGACGGCTATAGGGACGTCATTTGTGGCCACCGAGCCGAGAGTTTGGTCAGTGATGTTTATATTTGCTTGCTTGGTGGTGCCGGCGAAGGAGCCGATGTTGAGTTGGAATAGTGTAACGGTATCTTCTTTACCAGCTACTATTGCGTCTAGGTGCTCAACGAGATCTGCAGTTGCTATTATCTTGGTCGTATTTGCGATGTTCATACAATGAAGCAGTGTCTCATCTGCAAGTGGACGTATCAGCACAAAGTCACAATACGTTGGGCAGCTTCACAGCCAAACTCACTTCTGAGGGCCACATTCAACAGCGCTGGTATAGCTCCAATCTTAGCTAAAGCTAGCAGCGTAAACACAAACTCTGGCGAATTGGTCATGAAAACTGCTACAAAGTCTCCACATCGAATCCCTTGATGATATAGAACCTCTGCTAGCGAATCCGCATCTACAAAACTCTTCGTTAGCATCAGAATTCTGGCAATTGCCCAACTACTCACTGTTCAGAGCCTCCGCATACGTCCACCCACGTCCCTCAAACCACAGAGCTTCAACATCCTGCTTTGCGAGTTGATACATGCGATAGCTATGAACATGTTCCCCCAGCTCGTCGATTCGATTCTGCATTCTCTTTCTCCATCTACGATCCGACAGTAATTGCTGAATATCCCTCGAGATATTGTATTTTCCATCCAAGTATAAAGCACCTGCCGTCGTGGCCGCCGCAGCTACTGCAGCACTCGAAGAGATCAATTGTGCCATTTCGTCAAAGCAGTGTGGATAACGAACAGAAGAAAGAACAACAGGGTATCAACAAAACTACAGACACGCGAAAAACCAAGGCATTAAAACATCAGCCCAGCCCAGCAACTCCCTCGGTCTCAAATTGTTCTGACCGCGTTGATTCCATGGATGCGGGGACGGTATGGTGGGCGGCAAGTCAAGATGCGGGAAGGCTGGTCGGCAGTGGGGGCTCGGAGCGCGTCCGACATGAGGTCAACAAACAACAAGCGGTTAGTGTCGGTCTTTAAGAACTGCATTGATGAATATAGATCTTACTTCAGCCTTACATTAACCTTTTTCACGCTTTTCCATGATGATGCCAAGATGATGTTGAATATGAGACGAGCATTGCCGACTAACTCGTAACTATCTGTCAATAGAGGAAAAAAGTCATAGGCTGCCAATCATATAATATAGGCAAGCACTCAGTAGTCAACTCGCGATGTATAATAACATATAGAAGGTAACAGGCAAGACAGGTCATACAAGTAAGGTCTTTGGGCGCTGTTGAAGAAGGGAGATGGCGGCTTTATGAAGCATGTCCCTTTTGATTAAGGGGCAACCCCTAAACTCTGGCCAAAGCCACCAGACACCACATCGTCAAACGTCAGCCCCATCTCTCGTTTCTATGTTGATTGCTTTGTCGTGCTGAAAACGATCTGCTTCTTCTGTTGGTAGCCTATCGATGAATGAGGTCTCGTGAACCTGCACCCATATCCCAGAATACGGTGGATCTTCTCTCACATCCGGTCTTTTGATGACGGCAATAACCGTATTGGTTTTTCTATCCTTCCTTCTCACAATCATCAAGAAGCCTAAGTACCATAGAAGCCCACAAACCAGTGTACCCCAGCTTACTAGAGGAAGCAGGTACCATTTCAGAGGCGATTGTTGGCGTGAAGGCATACAATTTGATATCACTGGCAATGCATTAAGAACAAGATAAATAGCGGCGGCGGCAATGCTTACGCTCGGACGAACAGCTGCTGATTTCTTCTTCCATTCCTTTGACCTGAAAAGACGCAGCCAGAGAATACCAAGCGCCAACAGACAACCGAAGAATCCATTGATGAGGTATGACGAGATACCAGTCAACACAATGTATGCGTCAGTGGCTCGCATATGCGCTGTTGCGACAAAGAGAATAGAGCATGATATCAAATGCAATATCGAGGCGCCAACAGGAGTACCTTCCCGAAAGTTGATCGGAGCAAGCCATCTTTGACTAAATGGCCATCTTTGGGGCAAGAAAGACATGCGCTGCATCCAGATGATAATCCGTCCAATCGAGATATCGTAGTTTGGCACAAAGAATTTTGGCAGAGGCAAAAAGCCCTCCTTTGCAATCTCTTGCTTCACTCGTGTTGCTGTATAGGACATGACGATGAGATTGCCAAGTGTAGACACGGCAATGAAAGCGCTTGCAATGCGTATGCCCAGGTACGGATAGTCCGGACGAAGGGATCCAAGTGTAATCGTGAAGAAAGCTTCCGCAATGTTTTGATTGGGTTTCGCAGCAATATACTGAGGTACAACTGCCCAGTAGCAGATGTTGACTGCGACGTAAAGAACAGAAACGATGCTTACAGAGAGCCCGAGCGCTATAGGAAACTTGCGATGAGGACTGTTGATTTCTCCGAGGACATAATTCGCCTGTTCAAATCCCCAGAAGGTGTATATCACCGCAAGAAAAGCGTCCGAGTAGCCGTGAGGATCATTACTTGGTTTCTTGAAGGAGTTTTCCAAGTAAATGTTCTCCAGAAAGGTAGTGTTCTTTGAGATTGTCCCATGGCTAAAAAAAGGCTGTTGAGCCCAGGCTGTGGTTTCAAGAGCAGGAGATGGTCCAATGCTACCAACCAAGTATGCAATAGTGGTGCCAATGATGACGAGCAACATTCCGAGCTTGACAACGGCAAAACAATTGCTAAGAGCAAGACCGCCGCGACGACTCAGACCGTGGATAAAAAGTGCGCCGGTCGTCAGACATATGGCAATGCCTCTCACCTGACGACCATCTGGATCCGCGCCTTCCGGATGCGTTGCCTTTAGCAATTGGATACCACACATGATCGCATTACCAGCCATGGTACCGAAAAAAATGAAAGCGAGGCCATAAAGCACAACAATGAATTGTACGGTATCCTTTCGGTAGGCAGGGCGGGCGAACACATAGGCCAGCTGGGAAAAGTAATGAGCTCAATGGCTTTTAAGATCGCGAACAGGCAGGACAACTGACATAGTTTAGATCACCGCCAGATCTAGGCACTGCGATCTTAACACCATCGACTACCCATCGGGGCACGCTCAAGCCGTACTCAATGTGAATAACAACTCCGGCCGTGGCATACAGGACTCCCACTGACCACAGAATCATGGCTACTCCGGTGGAATTTGTGCTTCGAAACATAGTACCTGCGTTTGAAAATATCCCGGATCCTAGGAAAATCAGTATCGTGTCATTCTGCTTCTAAATGCACTCACCAATCATTCTATTGATCACTAGCGACATCACTGTTCCTCTACCGAGCCTAAACTCGGCAGCGGGGCTTGAGGTGTAGATTTCATTTTCATTGAGAGCAAAGGGTAGTACAGCAGGCTGGTCACTGGATGAGCGTTGCGACATCTCAGTCAGCTCGACATCACTGGCCATTGCTCTCAAGAGTTTGATAAATCGTGGCAAGTGGGATAATTCAATGGCTTTATCCGAAGCTGGCCTTCATAGCTCTTATCGCAAGGCTGTTTCGAGGAAAGAAAATTTGAGGAATCAGCCTTGTCGAATTGACTCGTTACACGACCGGGCGTAAAACGGCTCTATCGAATTGGTCCTGATCCAAACTTAGAGAGACTTTATGTAACAAAGCCCCGTAGTCGCTCTATGAGAGTTAGATCGGATTTACTCCAGGCCGAATGTGGTTCAATGACATACGCCCAGGTCAAATCTAAATTCCAGGAAGATGTTCTGGTTCTTTGAGATGGTGATGGAAGATCAATCAAGAACGCCGTTACCAATACGGATGATCACTGACCAACATAGCCTGCATCATATGAAGTTCATTACAAAACTGCACGATAAGATGATTCTCGGAAAAGTATATATTCGATTTGTTTTATTCAAATTCACTTCCACGATATTACATCCCACATCCAGAAAAGGTCAGAACCACACTGAAGTAAAAGAGCCCACGGAAACAGTCTCTGTAGAGTGGGAGTGTGCTGTAGTACAAAGCGCTACAAGGAGTAGTCTGTGCAATCAGAAGATTCGCACCGCCTCACTCTCAAATCAGACGAATCCCAACCCAAGTCCAAGTCAAGGGGTGGCAGCTGCATCAAGAAATACGCACCTATAGCTTCTGGATAGCTTTACAGCCCAACGCCTTGCAGTTCATTCCCCGATAAGAAACACCGGCTCACAGAGCTCAACATCTTTACTTTGGAGTTTATCCCGCTCTACCGACCCTCGCGCTGCTTTAAAATGTCTCTAAACACATACATCGGGGACATCGTTGCGTTATATCAACTCGGGGAGAAAGTCTACGAGCTTGGCTTCTCCCAGAAAACCAGAATCTGTACGTTTAGATGCCATTTTGGTCATGTTATTCGCAACCCTGGCCCTCTGTTACAGTCAACGGTTGCCTTTCAATTTTGAATTCTGTACTTGGACTTTGATATAAATACAGTGACTAATCATCTCACGGTTTAGTTCCGGCATACGAATCCTTCCGAGAATCTGTCAAGGAGTGGAAATATAATGCTCGGCAACTTGAAAAGGCTGTCATGTTTGCCCACAAGCAGCAGGCATGTTATCCGGATGAGGATCAAGTATCGTCAAAACCTTGGTCTGCTTTGTTCGATGAAGAATACTTTGTCAACACCCTTGGCGAACACGAAAAGATCTTGGAAGAATGTCGTCGTCTGCTTCAACAAACCATATCGTACCCTTCGAGGTCGGGCCCATTGGCGCAGATCAAGTTCAATCTGGTAGTGGTGCGTAAGTTTGATGATTTGACTCGGCGTATTGAGTCACAGAACTCAAGATTATCTCGTGTGCTCAAGCCTTTGGAGGCCGGTGTTCTGTTCGATATCTGGAGCACGGTTCGCCATAATTCTGGTTCAGTTCCAGAGGAAGACTCTAGACAACGCGAAAACTCGACGACTGAAGACGTGGGAGTGGAGCAGAAGCTTGTCGTTGATTTCAGGCCGTCGCTAGTTCTTCAGAAAGGTAAAGATGCTTCGATCGATAACGAGGAAGCGGCATGCCCAATCGAAGCTGACTCCATGGACAATGTAGTTCAAGACGAGGAGAATAAGACGATGCGACTCCTTTCTAAATCAGATGGTACAGTACGTCTGGAAATAGCCACAAGAAAACGAAGATCAGGAGAATCAGACTCTGTTGAGTACCGATCAATAGACCTGAATTCACAAGCAACCCGAATGACCCCTTTATATGCGAATCTCAGGGGTACACCCAATCACTGCCTTCGAATTGCTGACGGATCAGCACCAGTGGACATATCTTTTTCTAATCTGAAAGATCTTCTGCAACTTCAACAAGCTGCTACTGGATACGAGGTTTATGACGCATACTCTGAAGGGCCTATCGATGTCACTTTTTATTTCTCTAGCCGCGAGAAGACGATTGAGAGACCAGCAATCGTGCAATTTTGGATCCCAAGAAGGCTAGATATCGGAGAGGGAGGCCTTGTTATCGCTGATACCCATACAAATTCTACCACTTGGACAAGGCGAATATCTCAGAATTCAATATCACCCAACCAGCGAAGTAATTCAGATGATTCCGGTTATGAAACGATGGGGTCGTCAACAGCAACATCCGCTACCAGCCTTTCCGTGTCGCCTATAATGACTCGCACTGATTCCAAGGACTTAGAACCTCCCTCGTCTACAGGCTCTGTACTCGCAGTACAAAAGCTTTCCTTGGAACCAGTCACTGAGAGAGTAGCGCCTGAGAGTTACAGTGCATTGAACAATGGAATATCTCCACCTTTGTTGGCTAAAGAGGCAATGAGACAACAATTCACAAAAGAGGGTGTCGGCACCCGAGCCCGAGGACAGGTTCATAAAGAGCCACGGCGCCCAATGATTGTCTTCCTCCTGCCTGGTGGTTCAAAAAGTGATGGATATTCCTTCATAACGGTTGAAGTGGATGAGTGGACAGAGCTAGACGACAAGTGCGCCTGCAAGACCAAGAAGGGAGACGATTGTCCTCATGTCACGATAAAACGTCCTCCACGCAATTATCTATTGGCACAGATGTACAAGGTGCAAGAGCTGGACGACTGGGACATTAAACTTCTAGGCATGATGAAGAGAAAGGACTATCCAGCTAGAGAACTGGAGGACCTGATCAATCTCCGCAGTGTGAGGATTACATTCGCCGAAACAAAAAACAAAGTAGGCCCAAAGATGAAAAGAAAGTTCAGCGGTTCCAGATGCAAATGTACGTACAAGGTCGTGGAAGGTCAACCTGTGGGTGAGAGGATGAAATGCTTGCAAGAGAGACACAAGGGGATCTTCGGAATTGTCAAGGCATTTGTCGAAAACTCTTCGAGAAGAGCAAGTCAAGCACGAAGGACTCAACAGCATATACGTTTAGGAAGTATATCGCCTCAGGTCAGTGGAAAAGTTGACAGAAGTTTCTTCGGCTAAAGACTCTTCCTTACATCGCGTCATATTTTGTTCGAACTACTATCGTTCTGTTTATGGCAAAATATACGTATGCCGATATTGATTAGATTCCATCTCAAAGTTGACTTTAGGACTTATACTTGAAAAGCTTATAACCTTGCCGGACAATTCGTGCTCAAAAACAGCCAAATCCTCTGCTTGAACTTCAGGTATGTGAAGGTGCCACCAGTGTAGTTTAACGGATGAAACATTCTGCTTCCAGTAGACTGCAGCAACATTCTATGGAAGCTACTCAATTATGCACAATGTATGTCCTGATATTTCTATACCTAAGTTGATCACATATGGCCCGAATACCCATCGCATCAAGTATATTCTACTGCGTTCATATACTTGTTATCGTTCAAGTGGATAGAATATTATATCATTGTAGATGGCAGCTTCGTGTATCTAACAAAAGGCCTACATGTCTGGCTGACTGTCTGTTCAGTTGTATTACGCTCCACTGGTACCATGCATCTCGGTCCATTCTGAATATTTTTCCAGGTCTTTCGGATTGACAGACGATCTGGATTGCCGAAGTGATTCGAATATATCGTCACGCCCCATACCAACGTCCTTGATCATGTTACGAGGTACCTCCCGCCAGCTCATCATCAATGCCCCTTCATGTGTTGAATCGCAGGGGATATAGTGGCCGTCATCATCCTAGAGCGAAATCAGTATCAAGTCAAATGAAGAAATGCAGGCTCGTAGCTTACGATAAAGAAATGAGTTGCATGTATAATTTTGGCAAGAGGGCAATTCAGTGCATGTTGTACAGTTGACTTGATATCACTGCCAGAGAATCCAGCAGATTTTCGACCCAACTCTTTATAGTCCTCTGCTGTGAGATTGCATTGCGTCTCTCCAATTTCGATTTGAAAGACCTTTTCGCGTGAGCTTTCGTCTGGTAGATTGATTTCGATTCTCTTTTGAAATCTTCGAATGAAGGCCGGGTCAAGCTTCCACGGAAGATTGGTTGCTGCAATGACTGTGACTCCAGAGTTGTCATTATTCATGCCGTCCATCTGTACTAGAAATTCGGTCTTCATCTGGGCCAATAATGCATCTGCTTCGGCTTCACGACTACCACAAAGAGCATCAATTTCGTCGAAGAAGATGATAGACGGCGTGTTCTTTCGGGCACGCTTGAACAGTAACCGAACAAGTCTACTTTTTGTCAGATACACCCTTTTCATAGAGCAAAAGTCTTTGCACTACTCACCTCTCGCTATCACCCAGCCATTTGGAGGTCATATCGCTGGCACTGACCATGAAAAATGTCGAATCGACGCCATTGCACAATGCTTTTGCGAGATGCCCTTTTCCTGTACCGGGAGGGCCATATAGCAGAACGAATTGAGCGGCTTTACGACGACCTTGGAAAAGAGCAGGTTGCTTCTCGGGCAATTCGGCAGCAAGCTGTAGCTGCAATTTCGCATTCTCCAGTCCAGCAACCATATCCCAGGTAGTATCCGGCTTGAAGGCTTGAACTGTGTCATCAAGGGATGCATCAAGTTGCTTATCATGGGTCGCTCGACTGTGTTTGTCTTCTTCATTTTCAGTCTTAGGTTTACCTTCATCGGCTGGCTTTGTAATTTCCTTCTTGTCTTCCCCTATTGTTGTCAGCGACAGCGAACATGCAAGTATTGTGCGACAAGACTGGGCCCATCTTACCTTTCTTCTCGCCATTTGATATAGCATTCTTACCTTCCTTCTTCTGTACATTATCAGACTTAGGATCCTCTTTCTTTGTGACTATCAAATCCGGAACCCCACCGTTACCACTGAGTGACTTTGGGCTCTGCTTGTCAGTCGCGGGTTGGGGAACCTCCTTTTTGTCGTCCCCTTTCGGCTTATCCTGAACTTTTCCAGCAACTTTGGTCTCTTTTTTCTTCTTGCCTCCATTTTGGACCACCAGGCCCTTGACCATCTTTTCAAGCTCCTCATCCTCTTTCTTGTTCGCTATCCATTTCTGCACTTTTGTAGCCAGATAGTCAAACACTTTTAGTTCGACTCCAAGAGCACCGTCAGTGTCAACTTTGAGACTCGGAACACATGCTGCAACAAATCCAACCACCTGATGTCTTTTGCCTTTCTGCGGATTTTTGATTGTTGCAACCATGCCGAGTGTCAAGTACGATAAGGTCAGGCAATCAGAGTAGAGTCCAGTAGATACACTATCTGCTGTTTAAAGTATGCTATAGTATATGTTAGCTCATCCAGTGGTGTGGAGCAATTTTCCGCAATGAGGCCGGTGACTTACCAACAGACTTAACAGGACAGCACAACAATCGATCGATTCAGCGAACGTTTAAGCGACTATAAGGTATTCTTCAAAATTCGATACTGAAATAAATCGAAAGAAAGCAGACGTTTCCTTGGCAAGCACCGATACTTTTATACTTGCACTCCTTCACCGAGTTCATGACCCTTCTTACCACCAACAATGAATAATTCTCAGCCTGATCGTAAACCAAATCAGCACAGCCTCCAACGCCTCACTCAAAGCGTCGGCAAAAGACGTAACGGCCTCCCCCTTGTTTCATTTACTGCAAAACCTCGCCAAGCAATGATTTTGACTGGTTGCCAGATGCCCAGCTGCTCTCTGATATTGATTGATTGCTTTTTTCTTGACCACGCCGCAGCTGTGGCTAGCTTAGTGGCGTACTAGATGTTATCGTGTCGTTGCACGAGTGGCTCAGGAAGCGTTGAGAGAGCGGTTTCTCGGAGTTGTGTCCGTATCTTGGTGGAGAGATTTCTTTCACAAGCCTCAGCCTGGTGTAAAATGTTTGTGGAGCTTCGAGCAGACTTTACCTCATGACGTTTGCGAAACTTGGAGAAAAAACTTCGTCGGCAGTGGCCTCCCAGTCTACCGTGTCGGTGCTGTTCCTTGAGCGCATGAATATCTCCTCGCTCATACCATGCCACCAATGGATGAGACATCTGCGAAAACATTTTCGAGTTCATCAGACTTCTCTCCTGCAGACGAGGTGTGGCGCAGCCTGCGATGAAGTTGATTTTGCATCTTGCAGTGATTCGAGTTGAAAAGGAATTGGCCAACACAGGTGCCCCTGTCTTCATTCTCGAATCGCACCTGTCTCAGTTTTCCTTGCTCTTGAAGTACTACGTCCAGCAAATGCCAGTATGGAGAAAAGGGCCAAACACCCGCTAAGTATTCATAAATTCATTGCTCATAATACACTACTACATAACATCATACTTTTATCTTTCAGAAATATACCATCACCAGCGCCTGAGCAAAGAAAAAGCCACAAATGTCCCGACCCACCACACTGCCTCACGCAGTGCAACCCATATACCGATATATTTTGTACCAGAAGCACGCCGACCCATGTTATCTATGTATGTATGCATATAATTCGCTCAGCTGACATCCATCTCAACCTCCACATCCTCGTCAATCTCATCACTATCCGTACCAGCCACCATAACGCTGCCCGTACCGCGACGTCGTGAAGCACCCAGTGACACTGGACCAGCGCTTCCACCGCCCAGTCGTGAGCCTGAAAGTCCACCGACAACTTCGAGTTCTGCGCCGCCCAATACACGGCCTTCTTCGTCAATTTCTTCGCACAGCTCTACGATACTAGGCTGAGGCAGGCTGCGGAAGGCCTCGGTGCGCACAACACGTCCCCAATGCGTCATGCAGTAGCGCGCAGCTCGGCGACGCAGCCAATCTTCACCTGCAGTTGAGGCGCGCTCCCAGATGGCTGCTGCATGTTCAACATCTAGCTCCTTACCCAGACGGTCGACGCAGAGACCACGCAGGCGGGGCATGTCGTACATGTTTGCCATGACCAGCATGCCAGCAACATTGCCGAGGGAAGGGTCCTCTTTGGTATTGTCAGCGGCGTCCACGCGGGCTATGGAGTCGGTGTAGAGGTAGTAGAGGAAGGCGCGGACGGTAGAGTAAGGTTCAGGGAGCGCGAGTTTTTTGGTATGGAATTCGAGCATTTGGGAGTGGTAGAGGCGGGCAAAGTGTGGCCAGCGGGCTTGGAGGATGAGTTTGTGAACGTGGAGTGATTTGGTGGTGTGATGCTGTTTGTCCATCATGCTGTGATCTATAATTTCGTCGTCATTGATGCCTGTGACAATAAAATCTGTGCCACTGCCGGTTTCTGGCGGTTGGTCGAACATTCGAGCTAGATCTGCTCCAATTGCCGAGAGTGGTGATCGTGGAATGGTATCTGATGTTGGGCCTTGTCCGGATGATCGAGTGACCTCGGAATGCAGCTTGTTGCCAATAACTCCTAGTTTAACGAGGTCAATGTGGAGAACATCGCTAAGTAGTTCTTCCGTGATGTTATCACGTGTAATGGCTGATTCTGGTGGGCATCCCAATAACCAAGTCTGCGTTCCGTCTTCGTTCATGGCACAATAATGCCAGCGATATGTTGGGTTGAACAAGTCTTTGCCATCGGCTAGGCGAAACCATCGTAGAGTCTCCAGGTCCAGAGCACAAAGGCTCGTTTCCGCCGTAGATAATACACTAGCTGGTGTTGCAAAGTCAAGAAGATAGCCAGAAGAATATACATGAAAATGATGGCCTACAGATTGCGCCGTAAGATGGGGAGTAGACACAAATTTGAGCATAGACACAGTTCCCGGAGAAGGCCGTGTATTCTGGACCTGAGCTGCTGATAGCATTGTTTGAGCACTGCCCGAGTTGGCAGTATGGGATTGCGCGTTCGGATTATAGACCTGAATGGACTGCGACTGGCCTGAAGCTTTCCAGGATGGGGTTAAGCGGTCTCTACTATCGACGCTTCGTTGTCCAAATCCTGGTGATCCTCGGAAATCGATCCACCAGAGCTCACTAGAGTGCTCCATATCCTCATTCATTCCTCCGAACGCCCATATTCTACCGCTCCAAACCCAGAGAGTGTGATCCAGCCGAGGGACAAACTTCCAGATTCTTGACCAAGTCCAGGTTTTCAAGTCAAGATAACAAACGTCGTCCAGAACATCACTAGCGTGTCCAGTCATACCGCCTGATATCCATAACTTCTCATCGTGTATAACGGCAGAGTGACGGGCTCGGCCACGTGGAGGGACACCACCTATTTCGGGTTGAGTCCATGTTGCACTTCGAAGATCGAATATGATGACGTCGGAAAGATATGCTCGATGTTCGTTTTCACCGCCGTAGACTAGAAGTTTGTGTCCTTCCCAGAGGCTTGCAGTATGCCCTATAGTGTTTTAGTGCAAGACAAGGAAGTGTATGAAGCAAACTTACCCATTCGCACGCCCGGAATATCGCCGTAATTGTCGACTAGATTCCATTGCTTGGTTTTCAGATTGAGACGCAGGACGTGGTTATAGACTTCGTCAGTATATTGATCGAAGCCACCAAAGGCATATATCTGGTCGTCCCCGACATATGTGACGGATGCGTTGACGAGACAAGCAGGTCTGGCACCAACGGTAGTGATGATATGGGGTTTGTATGGAGCGGAGGAGGACTTGCGAAGTCTCGAGGGACTAGGGGGCATAGTGAAAGTGTTGTTGGAGGAGCTCAAGGAGCCAAGCGGGGAGCTGGTAGCAGAGTGAGAAGGAACAGGAGTGGTTGAGGCCATCATTGAGTAGGTGAGCGAGCGCGCTTAACGAGGCGGCAGCAGCTTCATGGCGTTGCAGAAAAGACTGCAGGATGGTACATGCACTGATGCAGACCTAGAGCGGTAGAGTTGCGTATAGAAGTAGGTAGCAGATGGCTGGTTGGTAGAGTCCGGGGTAGGGGTATGGTGGAACAGCGGATTACAGCGGGCCCGCAGAGGAACAGAAGAGGTCGATTTTGATGCGGTTGGATGCGGATTGCAGGATTACTTGCCGCACAGCTGGTTGGTTTGGTTTGTGGATTCTTGCTTTGGTGGTGGAGAAGTTTGGATAGGAGGAGGTTGAATGCAGACCAGGGCCACCAGGCAGGCCCGTTGAAAAAGGCATCCCAAAGAGGCAAGGGCAGCACGAGACAGGCCTTGACAAGCCAACCGCATCAGTCCACATCGCTAACAAGTTGAGCACTCGCATATTTCCTGCACTTCATACATTACTCTAACCTTTCTGACCAGCATTTCTTGTTTGCCATCTCATCTCCACTGGGGACAATGATGAGCTTTCGGGGTTATCACCATCACTTCCAGTGGTCTATACCCTTAAAAGCTATACCCTGCAAACCCTTCATTATCCTACTACCCGTGTAGTATCAAATGCTACCTCTTAGGTACTCTCCTTATCAACTATGTTAACCTCTTCTTTTTCTTCAATCCTCACTCGCATCTGCAGCGAGTCCTGCAAGTCATCTGGCACAACATACTCCCGTTCTACTGGCATCAACCCTCGTTCCACAAGCTCAGGCGTCGCCATGTTCCTGTCTTCATCCAAAACACGCTTCAACTCTCGTGCCTTAGCTGTGACATCCTCGATCCCAACAATCCAGTCGCTGATCCATTGCCCTACCATAACTCCTGGTATCCCAATTTGAATACTTCGAAAGTCTAGCTTTACTAAACGTGGAGACCTTTCTGGCTAGCCATTGCTGTTAGTATCAGAGGATCGTGATCATCGCCATCTAGTCACTTACATCCCATTGTACTACAACTCTAGCACCCTGTTTACCTCCAATTTGATACCCTGGCGGCCCATGGCTCAGATGAGCACTACGCAAGATTTGTAGAAATCCTTCGTGGGTTATTTTGAGAGCTAAGATTCGCTCTTGATTTGCATCCTGAATGTCATTAATATACGACTACTTAGCTGATATTCAGATGATGCTACCTTATAGGAATAGCCAGAACGATAGTTCACCCAAGTCCAACTGGGTTTGATCCATGTCATCCTGCTTAGTCTATAAAGCGGTGATGCATCCAGTCTTTGTGCGGCTACAGCTGCATCTGCAATCTGGGAGTTATATGCTTGATAGACTGTAATAGTGTCTTCGTCGAAGACGGCGCGTATTTGGCGAAATGGTACTTTCTTTTGAGCTTCCATGGGGAGGCCGTCGAAATATCATTTATTTGATACGATTTGATGTTTGTATCTATCAAAGTTTTGAGACCATGAAGCTCTTATACTCCTACGTATGCGACTTCGACCAAGACAGATGACTGGTATTCGCATATGCCAAGTTGGTTGAACAAGGCTGAGTATAATTCCTAAATTGGTTACCGGTCCTCTGTAACGACTTGTAGGGGCTCGCTGTATTGATCGCGGGGCAATATACGCAGCCCGGGAGCTAGAAGCTTCGAATTTCTTCCAACAAATTATTAACGTCAAAAAACTTACTGAGAGTCTGAGATGAGGAAAAATTAGCTTTCGTCTCGCACACAGCGCGCGTTCGTTCCTCACCTGCATAATTCAAAGCGACCGCAAATTCGAAGCTACTAGCCATACCCTTTCCGCCACCTGCTTGGCTACAGTCAACATGACAGACGTTGTGGTTGAGTACATTCGTGGAAAGCTACCTGAAGAAATTGCATCTTCGTTGGCAGAACATATCAAATCACTAGAAACGTGCGTCTTTGAGAAGCTTCTGAATGCGCCTCTAGCCAAGTTACTTCTTGGTCTTGAGAACGATGAACTCCTACAAGAGCTTCAATTGGAGAGCTTTGCCTCATGGCCAGACTTTATTTCACATCGACTCGAGTTGATATTACGAAGCAACGCTCAGACTGACTCCGGAGATGAATTATTAAGTAAAACACACTTTTTCACTCTTCTTGCGGCTGCGGCCCTTGGCGCATTCATACAGAGCAACGTCACTGGTCCTCCTCTGGATTTTTCTATTGAGAATACTCTGTTCGAGGCCAAAACAGCAGCGGATCCCATCCAGCAAAAAGAAATCAAAAAGAAGCTAGCAGAATCGTTGGTAGTTGATGGAGCTGCTCCATATCGACTTGCACCTCATCTGGCACTCTTTGGATTGGCCAAAGTCATTCTGATATCTCCTTCTATTATTGCTCATGTTCCCTCTTCCAATTGGTTAAGGTTACGAACGAACTTCATTCACCAGAGGCTACTTTCGGAGAAGGCAATATCATTACAGTCTGCATTGTTTGAAGATATCAAGAATGTACAGTCGCACTTGTCATCGACAACTGCCAACGCTTCCAACACGGACATAAAAGCAGCATTCCTACTGGAGAAAGCAGCAATCGAGATCTATCATGATCAAGATCAAGAAGCTAGAAAAACTCTAGTCGAAGCGGTCAAGGAACGCCATTTTGAATTCGCCTTGACAGGATTACTGGGAAAGAGAACAAAGTTCCAACAAAGAGAGACTAGTCAGCTTGTGGTACTGGCTCGAAGCGCGGGAGACAAACCAGTTCATGAAAAGGATTCTAAAGAAGCAGTACCTAAAGCGCTTGATCTCAACGATGACACCCTGCTGGAATCAATATCGTTCAGTGACAAAAAGATATCCCCTGAATTCCAGGAAGAAGATGGCCTTGCCCAGTCACTGAAAGAAGGAGACACCGAGAAACAACCTCTCGAATCACTTGATGCAATCATTCTACTCCTAACCGCAGCTTCCATCACAAACACATCACCAAACGATGGGTTGACACGAGAGGAGACCGCGCCGTATGCGATTCGTGTCATCGAAGGCGGGAGCTCAAATTGGCAAGTGTACACGCAAGCGCTCCTTCTACGTAGTCGCGTCGAGGGATATAAGTCTCGCACAGTCGAGCGTGGTCTGCTTCAGCTACAGGCGCTGGTAGATCAAGTCATTGCCGAAACTACCGTATCAGCAGACGCTACACAACCTTCAGTGACAACGTTCTTACCACGGCCCACGACGGATGAGGAGTCTGCTTCGCCGGCTGAACGTCTTCAATATGTGTTTCAACTTGCGTCACCAACAAGATGGGAATTGGAGGCAGAGTTGGCTGCCCGATGGGTCAATCTAGGCGGTTTGAAGACGGCATTGGAGATATATGAACGGTTGGAAATGTGGCCAGAGGTTGCTCTTTGTTGGGCTGGTATCGAGCGTGACGACAAGGCGAGACAGATCATTCGCCGGCAGCTCTTTCTTGCTACTGGAGGCGATGACTCTGTCGTCGACGATACTGAGAAATGGGAAGGCAAAGAGCGCGATCCTCTGCCACTAGATGCACCTCGTCTTTACTGCATTCTTGGGGATTTGGATAAAGATCCTGCCATGTACGAACGCGCATGGGTCATCTCCAAGTCCAGATATCATCGAGCACAGCGATCTCTCGGACGATACTGGTTCGGACTCAGAGAATACGCCAAAGCTGTCTTGGCCTTTTCCAAAGCCGTCAAAGTCCGACAGGTCGACCATGCCACCTGGTTCGCAATGGGTTGCGCCCTCCTAGAGCTTGATCAATTCTCCAAAGCCGTCGAAGTCTTCACACGAGCTGTCCAACTCGACAACGAAGACGCAGAATCTTGGAGTAATCTAGCCGTAGCTCTCCTCAACCTCGATCCGAACGACCATCCCAAAACCGACAGCATCCCACCACCCACTGACGACTCAACGGATACTGACGAAACCACCAACCCAACTTCCACCGACATCGACCCACAAAGGCACATCCGCGACGCCCTCAACGCCCTCAAACAAGCTGCCAAACTCAAACGCGAAAACTTCCGCATCTGGTCCAACATGCTCACTGTCTCCGCCACTCTCCGCCCACCATCCTACCCCGACATCATCAGCGCCCAACAACGCATTATCGACCTCCGCGGCAACGCCGACGGTGAAAAGTGTCTCGATATTCAAATACTCCGTCTCCTAGTCGACCATCTCACCGGCGTCCCCTACGCCACCGCCGATACATCACGACCCGGCCTCTCACGCTCCGTTTGCACTCTCTTTGACCGTAGCATCACCCCTCTAATCACCGCGTCCGCCGATCTCTGGGCTCTGGTAGCTCATCTAGCTCTCTGGCGCGACAAGCTGACCAGCGCATTGGAAGCGCGCGAGAAAGCTTGGCGCGCGACCACAGTGCAGCCAGGCTGGGAATTTGGCACAGAGGAGCAGTGGAATGCCGTCGTTGACGCTACACTAACGCTTGTAGAAGCGTACCGAGAACTGGGGCCGCGCGAGCGAACCGAGGGACTGAGTGCTGGATCCGGGGAGCTGGTGATGAAAGACTGGAAGTTCAAGGCGAGGAGCGCGGTCCGGGGGATTATGGGGCGGGGAAAGGGTGCGTGGGAGGATACGGAGGGATGGGAGAGGTTGAAGAATGCTGGAGAGGATCTTCGTGGCTAGAAAGGGTTTCGGGGAAGAGGACTTGACTGATTGACGGTCTGGATTGTATCTTGGGAGACTTGGATGTGATATTGCGCAATAGACGTTCTTCGGGGAGCAGTGATAATACTTCATCTGCTGAGGCTTCTAGATCGATCATGTTGCTTGGCATGAAGGTCATGTTTTTATGTTATTCACTCTAGAACGAAGATTATGTCGCAAGCTTGTCTTTCTACATTAGATTGGTCATATTCCGGCACTTCTCATGTCGCTAATCTCTAGTAATCCCAATTCATGGTCCTACATGTCGCGAAGTTGCCACCATTCAGAAGTTTTGACCTATGATACGATATTGTTTATACAGTGATAGTATATCATGACGAACGATGCCTCCATGCGGACGGTTAGGACTGTATAACGTTATGGATAGTGCTGATACACCATCAATCTTGCCGTCTCCAGAAGTCTACGAACCACTACCGAACTGAAAACACCAACGTAGAGATCCCATGGTTAGCATAGTTTGAGGATCACTTTGGAGATACCGAAGACTTGGCGAACTCCAAGAGCCATGGAAAGTCAGACTGGTTCTCTGGTGCTCTGTTGCTCTGTTGCTCTGTTGCTCTGTTGCTCTGTTGCTCTGTTGCTCTGTTGCTCTGTTGCTCGGTATAACGTATACTATATCACCATCGGCTAAGCCGGGGAGATCCATCTACAATTGAAGATATCTTTATAGCAATCCGCGGATTCGGATTCTCTATATTACTTTCTTCGTAGAATCGCGTGGTTCTGAACATTGAAACTATCTATAGACTCTACCATCGAGGCAAGGACTACCTAATTCAGTCCATCTTAGATCCAGATTCGAGCACTTGGTCCATCCATGTAGTAGATCGTGTACGAATAAGCTAGGTAGAATTGAGCCGCACAAGACTTGACGTTAGGGTCCAATCGTTCGGTTAATCAAAAACTACTAGATCGACACCATATCCATAATCCTGATATAGACAAGTCCAATCGACCCCTGACTAACAGCCCTATAAGCGACAACTATTCGACCAGGTACATAAGCCCATGCTGATTCTTATTCGACTGTCAATCGTCGCCATCAATATATTCTATGTTGAGAACGGCCCTTTTTGCGGCTACCACATAATCGAATCTAGATATCTCTTTCGACGGTTGTCCAATATCAATGCAAATGCTCCGAGTGGTCCATGGTATTTCGATCCGCGGCACTCAGACCACCTATTTTGAATATCGGCGTTTACGTCCCGATGGATAGATGAAGAAACCTCTTGGTATTTGCTGTCAGAGAGCCGCAAGTTTTGCCTTGTCAGGCACGATCTGTTGGTTTTTGGCCTTCGCCTAGTAGAGTAGTCCACGTATAGTTTGTATGGCAGATTCATGCCGAACTAGATGCCTTGGTACCTTGGTATATCCTAAAATAACCCTTCACTTCAATAAAGTAGAGTATTCTCAAAATGTCTGTTTTGAGCCTGATGATATATCCGCACAGAGCCTTTTGCAAAGCAAGAGGTTCTCAATAGCCCCATTTCGGACATATTATCACTTAGCAGTCTGTTTAGGGATTGACGGGTATACCATCAAGCTGTAAATAGCCCTTATCGGGGTTGATATATTTACACAGAACCGCTACTCGGGATTCCAAAACTAGAGGAGGCAAATAGAAGGACTTATCACCATTTGATACTACAACCGCCCAGGTTTTCAGTGATTAAAGGGCGACATCTGGAGTTAGAATCGAGATTCACTTGGCAATCAAAGCATGATCCCCATTTTTAATTCAGCAATGCAAGAAATCTCTCGACTCAACACTCAGAGTGATATGATCCCGCCATATAGCAATATCCCAACTATAATACCTTGAATGAAAGCTCTGTAACATCTCATTAACCATTGGTTTGTATCTTGGTCCGGGAATTATTATTGCCCACTATCGAAGGGGGTTTTAATAGAACAGTGTTCCGAAATTACCCAAGATTTCTTTTTTGGCATGTAGTACTCATATATAAGAACAAACACCATCACTTGACCGAAAAAGAAACCATCAAGCAAAGTATCTCTCCCTCTCACGATACGAGAAGCGTGTATACCCGTCCAAGTTTAACCTAGTCTCTCATTAAAAGCTTGCTTATACAACTCACGATGCTCTTCTCCACCATCTCTGTCCTTGCGGCAGCCATCGCCGTTTCCGCCGCCCCAGTCGCTGACCCAAAACCAAAACCCAGTCCCACAGCCCAACTCCCGACACTCTCCATATCAGGTCTAGGCGCACAATGCTCCATCGCCGTTGGCGCAGTCGGTTGCAAACAGCCCATTGGAGCAGACTGGCATCTCGGTGTTGACGGAATCAACTTCAGTAAGTTTTCTTTCCCACGGCCTAAATCCACTGGCCTTCTCTACGTGCAAGAATCGTTATTCTAACAGAATTCTTCAGGCCCTCACGGACTCCAAGCTCCAGCACAACCACAGCCAGGTCCACAACCACAAGGCTGGGGCGCGCCCAAGCAGCAAGCAGCACCAGGCTGGGCCCAGCAACAACAAGCACCCGCCTGGAGCCAACAACAACAAGCACCAGGCTGGGCCCAGCAGCAAAACAACAGACCGCCAACATGGAACCAGCCACAAAACAACAAGCCACCCGCTTGGGGAAGCCCACAGGCGCCAGCACAGAAGGGTTGGGGATGGTAGATTTGTTGAGTAAATGAGGACGGGGAAGAAGTAGTTTGTTTCACCAGTTAATTCGCATGCGATGAGGAAAGCGAGAACTGGAAATTATTTGTATATATAGCCCATATCTGCCGCGATAGAGAAGATATTGCGTCTTTTTTTTTGGTTTGTTATGGACGAGCAAGACAAGTCATAGTTATCATGACAATTAGTAGGCGCTATTGTTTAGATATTTTTTGCTGGTAAAGCAATGAGAAAGACTTTCATCCAAAACACCAAAATATTGTTCAAACGCCATTGTTACTTTTGCATTTTGAGATAACGCGGCCAATTTTCAAAGGGAAGAAAAGGCCGCGTTTTGATATAGCAGAACGTTGATATTGAGAGATGCACAGACTTGGGGGTTTCCTCTCTAGGTGAGTCGGCAATGGGATATATCCTTGCGAGATATGCGTACCTTGACAGATTGCAGATCGTGCCAGCTAGATTACTAGGTACTAGTTGGCCAGTGACAGCGGCCTATACAGGCTATTTTTGAGCAAGGGAGAGATGGTGAGCTGTCAAGTTTCATACAGACTGAACTACATGGCCAAGTTGGGAAATGCTTCCTTCCGAGCATAACATTCCAATGAGATTCCAAGCCCAAACGTCCTCTGATGGTATAGTCCAGTAGTGGTAATGATCTTAGTGTTACTAGTCATTTTTTCTTATCTTCTCAATCCCAATATTTCCGCTCCAATCTTACTGACTTTAAGCACATCCCGATACGTCAAACTAACTCTCGTCACCCGCCTACAACTACCCCCTTCAAACACTGCTTTATTCCCCAGTAATGTCCAATTACTAACCGTATCCTGACCCAAATCCTCGTCCATCTCAATTGGTGCGATCCCATGGAGCAGTGATGCATACGCCTCCCCGGTAGTCACCAGCAACGAGCCTGGTTCCTGTAGGATGCGATGTATGGGTGTTCGAGATGAATTGTCTTGCGTATCCTTCTCGAACAGTTCTAGAATCACGCTGCCGCCGAGACTTATGGTGGCTACGACGGGTGAATATGCGTTGCCGTCTTCATGCGGCATTATGCCTTGGCCTGGTTGGTATTCGTTGACGAGTACATGGTTTGGCTCCTGGTGTTTCGTTTCTGCAAATATAGAGTATTCCTTGAAGCGGGTTTTGATGCGTACTGGGAGTGTAGTGAGCCATGGTGGTAGGGGGGCAGCGATGAGTGTGTTGTTGGTAGTTAGTGTTGATGGGTGGGCTTGGAGTCTCCGGTGGCTAAGATGTGTCCAGCGGTTGGGCGGAATCTGGTGCTATAAATTAGCGCAAGATCTATTTTTGAGAAATTATGCATTTACTTTGGCGAGTAGTGCTGTGGATTCTTCGTCGCTGAGGAAATCTGAAATGTAGAAGAATGAGTTTGGAAGACCAGGTACGCGGTACTTTTCCAACGTCGATCCCGTGCGAGTCTCGGGTTCCATGCTTGATGTGATCTCTTTTTAGAGTATATTTGCTTACGATGATATGCTCCAAGGTTTGAGTTGATGAATTCTTTAGCAATGTCGCGTGTAGGTGCATGTGGCGAGGTCGTTGCAGGAGGGTGGCATGAAAAGGTGACATGTCATTGCAGCACGCTTGTCAGAGGTGCGAGTCTCCAAAATTCATCTCAACGAAAATGTGATTTTCCATCCTCTTTGATGAATCAATTTGTTGTTTTCGAAGTCTTCAGTCTGATTTATTTTCCTACAATTGTTGAGGCTGCAAGATGAAACTGCAGTGATTGCTCCGATCAGTTAATGAGTGTCGATTTGCTTGCTTCGACTCAACTCAAGCTTCAAAAGTGTAGAGTAGTATCACCAATCCATACTTCCAAATGGTCTGGCAAATCGTAAGGACGCAACCGATCACAGACGGCCCTCAGACAAAGGTCGCTGCACTTATGACAGCAGTCCTCCAATACTGGGCAACAAATCATCAGGCAATAATGTTGAACTGGAGCCACATCAGTCAGAGAATCTCTCACCGCTCAAACGATAGACCGAATATAGAGGGTGAAAAGAGTTGTTGATGATCATTTCATTGACATACCACACCCCTATTGGTGAGAGTTCATAAAGATTCCCTAGACTCCATAACATGCAGAATATCCTAGCAGCTAGAAAGGACCATAAATCAACACCAGATAATCAAGAGCAAAGCAATGGGAATATTGAACCGGCATTCGAAATGATTCCCACTGCATACTGCTCATCTTTCCCATCGATCAAGCACTGCAAGGTTGGGGTTATTCACTGGTTCCTCGGCGTCAGACGGATGAGATGGTCCGGACATTATTGACTTTGAAAAATATGAGGTGATGAAATCATCAAGGGGTGGGGAATCTCTGTATCGTAATGACACGAGAGATGTGTGTGTAGAGAGTGTATATGTGTTGAGTGCATGTGTATGTCTTATGTGCGTGTAGGAGAAACGGGCAGTGATAGGAAGGGATTCTAGGAGAAGGGATGGAAACTTACAACAATGATAGCGTCAAATCACCCCGAATGCTCGCCTTGAGTTCAATCTCAATATCCAAATTCGCCTCCAGCGTCAACTTAAGGCCATCCTGGTCCGCCAGATCACTCTTCGGCTTCTCCTGCATGTACGGCTGATTCGGATTTGTGCCACGCATTGGAATCTCGCCTCTCATTGCTCTCGCGGCCGTCACGGGTCCGTCCATACTGGTGCTATCTGGTCCAATGCGTTCGAACATGCCCATATTTTGCAGTTCACCGTTGGCATCGGCTTCTTCGAGAGCTTCTAGGCTGTTGGTCTTCATGTACTTGCCGTCGTCCATAGCTTGTTGAATGCGTTTACGGCGAGCTCGGCGGGAGGCGGAACGGGAGCGGTTGGATTGCAGACCGTCATCGCGTTTCTTTTGTTTGAGGAAGTTTTCGTACTTTTCTTGTTGTTGGACAGTGCGGAATTGCTTGGGTTCGTCGTCTTCAGATTGGACTTCTTGGTCTGAGAGGACTGGGTCAGCGGCCATGGTGGTGTTTGGTGAGGAGCTGTATGAGATGTGATGGCAAGGTGTATAAGATGTGATAGAGGAGGGGATGATAGAGTGTAAAGAGTGATAGAGTAGTAAGTGGGAGATAGTAGGAGGAAAATGTATGGAAGGAAGTAAAGGATATCAGGTCAGGTCGTGGTGGAGTAGCACATGGGAAGGTTAGGAATGTTGGTTCAAGGGTGCTCAAGCTCTGTTTGATACTTGTCCAACTCTTGGATTTGAGAGTCGGAATTACTGCCCGGCTGGCGTAGCATAACTTGGTGGACTGATACATCAGAACAAGGCTGGCCGGACCAGGGGGGTGTGATAGTATGGCAGGGATACAAGACCACTGACGTCAAAATGCAACGGCGACGCCCTCGAGCCACCTTATTTTGCCCCGAGTTGCGTATACCACACACACCAGAGCACATGATTAGTACGAGGTTGGTACATGCCATAGGTTCGTCGGATTAATTATTTTGGCGATGTTATGTAGTAAGGTCGAAAAGCTCCAGCACAGTCGCCAAGTTCTATTGGTAGTATTGGTAAAGATAAGAGTAGTTGCTATGAATTGTTACTGGTTGCTAAATATACTCTCCACGTTTTTCTTGTTAGTAACAACGTGTGCAAGTATTTTGCGGGGACTTAGCGCGACAGCTGTTGGACCTTTAGAAACGGCACAACGTGAACCACTTGTGCTAACTACTGCCACGCGAATATCATACATATGTACCAATGATGTGGAATATCCTTTGATATGTCCCTTAGCTTAGGTATCATTTCCACTCTTTGTTCTTTAGGTACTCCAAGCTCATCTGCAAGTTCCAACTTGTCCCAGCCTTCAATATCCCACACTTTGCATCAACTTCCAAGGTTCACACAAGCACATGGCCCCTACATCCCCTGTCTTAAGCCCCAAACTATGTCTTCCCCCTTGTTCAACGAGGCTGGAACAGGTGAGATTTCATCGGAGTTTATTCCAATGTGACATCATAATTTCTCCATTCAGCCAAACCATTTGAACTCTGCCAACTTTTGAACTCGAATCGCTCCACGTTGTATCATCTGCCCTAGTACGGACATGTATTCCCCCTGTCAAGCAATGTGCTTTTGCAACATACGGTACATACTACTCGAGGCTGGAATCCTTGGAGTTGCTTAGTTCTTGGTCTTGATTCCCGTTGCGTCACCTCCCATCTCGATCGCTTTTCAACCTTGCCTCCCTCCAACCTTGTGCCTTCTTTTAACATCCTTACAACTCAAAATCCTCACCTCAACTCTCTTCCTTCTACACTTCATCTTACATACATCCCCAACAACATCGCCTCTTCCCCTTTTACCCAAACAATAACACCAAACCAACCATCTCATCACAACCACATCCAAATAACACAATGGCCGACACAGAAGAAGCCCAAGCCAGTCTCGGAGCCGAAGGACAAGGCCAAGCCCAAGCCCAAGGCGGCATCGGCGCATCCGCCTCCAAGAAAACCGAGAAGCGCACCCCAAAGAAACTCGGCGGTAAAAAACCAGAAGCCCAACAACAACCCACCCCCGACGCCACCCCCGAGCCCGACGAGGACGCCGCCGAAGAATCCGCCGCGCCCTCCGAGCCCGCAAAATCACGCACCCAGTCGCGCCGCCGCCAATCACGCGGGCGTGGCCGCCGAGGCGGTGCCGTCGATGCGTCAGACACAGAGAGTGTTGCAGCCTCTGAAGTCAGCGCCGTGGGCGGCGGACGACGCAATAGGCAGCGCCAGAGACAGCGGAATGGGAACCAGACGCAGACGCAGGAGAAGAGTGGCGGTGGGCCGTTGGATGGGATTGCGGAGGGCTTGCCGGGTGGAGAGGCGGTGAGTGGGGCGACGGATATGGTGCAGAATACGGCAGGCAATGCGGTTAATCAGGTGGGGAATACTGCTGGACAGGCGTTGGGTGGGTTGACTGGTGGGGGAAAGAAGGAGGAGGGTGGTGGGGATGAAGGCAAAGAACAATTGCGCTTGAGACTGGAGTTGAACCTTGACATCGAAGTTCAGTTGAAGGCGAAGATCCATGGTGATTTGACTCTTGGATTGCTGTAAGTTGGCCCCTTGATATTGATGTGCTATGATCGTGACTAACATTCTGCCAGCAATTAAAAATATATTTTGAAGACGTTTCGTACGACTTTATGGGCTTATGCATGGGCTTGGAGCTTTGGTATCGTCTTTCCTAGTTCTTTGCAATTAAACAGCGGCGTTGGTTTTGGAATTGTAACTACTACTTGATTAGCTCTATCTGGATTGAATAGTACACTCTTATCATGCTTACACTCCCCTATGGTCTAGACATCACCATATGCCAACAGTCCTACTCAGTTTGGACAGTGATTACCATAGTCGATCAGCGTGGGTTTATCTCGAATCAAGTACAAGAGACTAGAACATGACGCGAATGGGGGATATTACGGTAGTAAGTACAAACATAATTGTAATGCTCAATATGTGATATATTCGTATATTGTCGTTGCCTTATATGCTTTTCTTCACAATACCCATCAAGTTACAACAACAGATTACAACGACAGCACATCAGCACCATCCTCCAACTCCTTCTTGGTCGGCATCTTGCTCCGTCTCATCAACTCAGCAGACTGCACCATAACCGGATCTTTACCCATTGAAGCCACAGCCACCACAGTCTCGCCCTGTGTATAGTATGCCACCCAACTCGGCTTATCAGCACTAGTCGCGCCTTTGATCACAACATCATCAAAGCCTCCCGAAACCGTGGATCCGCAGTATCTCAATTGCTGGCCCAGAGCAGACCAGAATATAGGGATGAACTTCTCCGGTTCACCCTTCTTGTTGATCACTCGCGCGACAGTGCGGCCGCCCATCTGAGCTACATTCCAATGCTCGATACGCACTGGCGTATTGTTACCTCCTGGGCCAGAGTATGGATATGTTGCGATATCGCCGACTGCAAAGACATCTTTGAGGCCTTTGACAGCGAATTTGTCATCGACAGAAAGCGAGCCGTCTTTCAATAGCTCAATAGCGGAGTTATCCTTGAGATATTGCGTCACTGGTTGAACACCCACACCAAGAATGACCAGGTCGGCTTCTAGAGTAGTGCCGTCTTTGAGTTGCACAGCACCAACTTTGGACGAGTCGGATTTTGATGCTGTAGCCTTCTCGACGGAAGCTCCCATCTTGAAGTTAACGCCTTTGCCCTCGATGATCTCGCGGAAAATGTGCCCAACTTTTTTGCCCATGACACGCTCCATTGGCTCTTCTTCCATACCGACGACGGTGACTTTGTGCTTCTTGCCTACTAGTGCTGTGGCGACTTCCATGCCGATAAAGGAGCTGCCGATGACTACAACCTTCTTCTCTCCTTCGCCGAGAGCTTCTAAAATACTTTGAACGTGTGGGATGGTACGTAGAACGAAGACGTTCTTAAGATCGCCCTTGAGTCCATCGAGTGGAAGCCATCGTGGAGAACCACCAGTAGATAGAACCAATTTTGTGTAGTCGTGTGTTTTGCCAGATTTGGTGGTGACCTTCTTGCCGTCGAAATCAACAGATGTGACTTCATCGTCTACCAAGTCTACCGAAGATTCGCTGTAAAAGTCCTTTGATCGCCATGCCAATTTCGAAACATCAGCCAGCAGTGCCTTGGAAAGCTTCGTCCGATCAATTGGACGATACCCCTCCGACGAAATAACAGTCAATTGACCAGTATACCCACCAGCCCTCAATCCCTCAATGGCACCCAACGCACCCGACCCACCACCAACAACCACCACCTTCTCCGATCCCTCAGCCTTGCACTTAATACTAAGTGAATTAGGAAAATTCCCCTTGACTTCCTTTGGATCACCAGTGATAAACACCTTGCCATCCTTCTCCTCAATCTCGTATTTCGCCAACGGATCCAGCGCAGGCGCATCCTCAACATCACCCGTCGTCACATTGAAGCAAGCGCCATGCCAAGGACAAGTCAAGCGGTCCCCAAATAACACACCCTTGACCAACGGCGCTCCATAATGTGTGCACTTTGGGCTCAGAGCGTTGACTTTGCCATTGGTGTTTGTGAGGAGGACTTGGGCGCCTTCGACGCCTTCGACTTCGAATGTTTGCTTCGAGCCGGGCTTGATGTCGTTGAGGGAGGTGATGCCTTTGAGCTGGTATTGCTGAGCCATGATGCGGTTTGAGATGTGGAAAGCGCGTGTGAGGCTGGATTGAGGGGTACGTGAAGTAATTGGACGTGTAAGACAGCGGAGAGCAACTAGATGCATGGAGTGAGAGGAGTTTGGGAGAGTGTGAGGGGCATGGAGCTGTGTATGAGGTGTCGTAAGCTGATGCTTTTTGGACGACTGCCAAAAGTCAATACGTCACGTCGAGAGACAAGGGCTGACCAATCCGAAGGGTTCTGATGGTAAAATGCAGTGATGTGGTTGGTGTTGCGGAACTAGCCGAGAGAAAAGTGGGGCTTCAAAAGTTATACGGTAGCGGGGCATCAAATGCCATCCCAACACAGTGCAATCTATGAGGATGACTTATAGTCTTACCCTGCGGATTCGTTTTAAGTATGTCAGACTAGAACTAATACGATTGACACATGGAGTTGCGAGGTTTTCCCTGAGGTGAAGGTAGCTCATTAGGAGTGTGGAGTACAAACTTTGCTAAAGACTTCTGATCTAAATCAAATGGTACTAAGCATCCAAAATATTGACTATTCGTCCAATCACGAAAGGCCTATTTGACAATCCGTGTCAACAGATGAACCAAACTGGTTCATCAATGTTAGATGCGATTTTAAACAAATTGACGAAAGCCAAGAACTCTACTGATCTTTCGTGTGGATATTCACTTCTGGTGCGAATGGACAGCATATTCTAGATCTTGAGACGACCACGAAAAGTGGCATGATCCACCAAATATCAGTATTTGGAGCCAATGGACGGCTTTGGGTACCAACCCAAAAGCATTCTACAGATCTTCTTAGAGGACTATAGAGCTAGAGTATCCATTGTCTTACTTTATTCCTCCCTACCCGACCATACAATTCTGCAATCTTCGAATGACACGGTTGGTCAACCTGACTCTTCCGCCGACCTCATGAACAAATGAACTTACTATTCAATGACCAATTCTCCGATACCGCACGATCTCCTGGAGCGCAAATACCGCGATGAGCTTTACTCGGAAATCGAACGACTACGCCAAGTAGTTCCTCATATATGCGGAGTTTGAGGCGATGTCCCAGGAGCTCGACCACCAACAAAGCCAAAATGCTCGCAGCTGCGACCAACTGTATCGGAAAACTGGCAGAACAGTGGAGGCATTCAAAGCGAATGTAGCTTATCTATAGAATAACACAAACGCAGAGCGTATAATCTGGAAGAAACGAGAATCGCGAGGGAGCGAGTACGAGTCACAGTTTCCAGAGCAAGGTCTTTTCCGACTGAGTA
Organism: Microthyrium microscopicum; assembly: GCA_010405405.1. Classification (NCBI taxonomy): domain Eukaryota; kingdom Fungi; phylum Ascomycota; class Dothideomycetes; order Microthyriales; family Microthyriaceae; genus Microthyrium; species Microthyrium microscopicum. Next base: position 914,918 of record MU004236.1, on the reverse strand, counting down.
CAACGAATTGCTAGGAAAATGCATATGGTATCTATATTTTTCCTTGCCTCAGGTTCTGGAGAGAAAACCTTCCGATGTAATCGGGTAGTCATGCAACACATTAATTATCCTTTTGTTATAGCGCTGGATGCCAGTAATTGAGACATCTATATTCATGCCGTCGGTGATGGCAGCACAGTTGCTGACGTTCCCTCTCTTCGAATCCGCGCGTCTTCGTCTTCAAGCGTGTTTAAATGATCCCTAGGAAGTAACACAGCTTTGTCGATTGCCACAGGGAGTCCTCTATGTCGACCACGTAGCATCACAGCAATGAGGATGAGCTTGCTGAGCTTATGCCAAGCGCCACAGAAGCTGTACGCTGCATTTGGCACTCCAACAGATATGCCAACCGTGCCATACGCTATTGAAGAAAAAGTAATTAGTCTTATGTTATAGGGAAGGGGTCAATTTCTTACCAGATACGGTCTCAAAGACGACATTGAATACCGAGAAGGTGGCTGGATCGCTCAGGAAACTACTTCCCTCGACAATCATAATCAGAAAGATAGCCAGGGCCAACCACCAAAGATCATGAGCCAGCTGTGCACGAAGCTGTTGTTGAACAAAGTATCTTCGGGACGAGGCGTTAGCTGGACCAAGAACTTCTGTTTCAAGCCACGAGACGGGTTTTTCGGCTTGACCTGATTCTTGGTCACCAGGCTCATCAGCGTAGATTCCAAGACTTCTCTCTTCATAGACGTTGGAGTTTCTGATGGATATTGTAATGGGGTATGCAGAAATGTACATCATAACGACATAGAGGACTTGTAGAGCAATACGAGTATCTACAATAGACACGACGTAGAAGCCCCCTGCCCGCACAGCGAGTGCTTGGAATAGGCCGTCTAGCACTTCATATCCGGCTTTGAGTCTTGTGATTCTGTTGTTTCCGATCTAATCAGTGTCAGCCATGTCATACTTCTAATGAGTAAAGCTGTATAATCTCACATTCAAAATAACAAACATGATGCAATCGATGCCGTCAAGACCAACAACGCTCCAGAAAAGCCACCAAGTGTGCTGGGAAGGGAAAAGGTGAGTGAAGCATCGACGTGGGTGAATCAGGAGAAATTGTAGAGTATCTCTTCGTGCTGCCCATTTGTCGTCCCGAGGAAGTATTTTGTGTAATGTCCATATGACTAGTCGAAGAAAGATTGGAAAACACGTGAATCCAGCCAAAATAAGGAATCCAAGGCTTAAGAGGATAAAGACATCCTTGTTGAAAGCGACCATGTTGGCATCGAGTAAAGACATTCCACAATTGTTGAACGCGGATACCGCATTGAAGGCGCCAACCCACCTGTCAGAAGTCAATAAAGGTAGCCGGTATGGTACTGCATGTTAGCGAGCATCATTTCAACTTACCAAGGGTTGAGTCCGTTGCTTTTCGTGAGTGAGGAATAGTATACACTGGTATATGCGCCCATCGAAAGACAGCCAAGCAATTGAAGACCAACAAAGTATATTGGAATCAACCAGGAAAGGAAGAGTACAGCTTTATACTCTGCACCACCTAGACGCTCTCTCTCTGCAAAATCCAAATGGTGGAAGGTTGAGTTCCGGCCAACTTCACCTAGGCCTCTGATTCTATGCTGACTTTCGACGTCGTTTGATGGTAAGGCGACGGAGAACCGGTGTCCGCGTTGTGTAGGGAGGTTCGGTGTGGAATCTCTGAATCCTCGATGGGGTTGAGCTCCTACTCCACTCATGTCGAATAAGCGCCTATGTACACTCTTGTGTGAGCGGGTATCCCGAAACCGAGTATCATCGCTGAAAGCGATATGATCAGACACGGGCGTTGTGGACAATGCATCGTTGATAACGGCGCCCCTGCTCATAGCAACTGGCCCCGCAAACTGGCTGACTGGCGGAGATGAAACAGCTGGATCATCTCTTGGTAGACTTGTGGCTTCCTTCGTTCCGTGAGATGAAAGTGGCTTTTGCGTCTGCGTATAATCGATGGCTGGATTGGGACTCGAAGAATCTGATATCGCCAAATGGTTGTTCATTTCTGATGGACCCTGATCACCATTCGTTTCTGAACTGGTTTCTTCGATTCGATCTTCGTCCTTGTTTGCATGTGTTGGTCCACGCGAAATAGATGCGCTACGGGCTCGACTGAACGTTCTCCGGATTCGTGTGCCCATGCGCTTCCGTTTTTGAACTTCAGTCAAGAACCTTTCTTCAAAGGCTTTACGTCGAACATGGACGACGGAAATGGAAACAAAAATTGAAGAGCCCATCATGATCAATAGGAAGAGAATGATCTGCTGCCATGTGTTGAGTGTCGACAGATTGACTGTGTTGAGACCAGCTTCAGTCATGGCAGAGATGCACAAGAAAAGAGCATCGGCGAATGGAATACTCCTAGAAGGGGTTGAAGAGCCCCAGAAAATGAGACCAGAGACGAGACCTGTTACAATAAAGTAGAGATAGTGCAAAGTGATGAAGTTTAGCTGTGGTAGCTGGGCCTTTGCAATGCGAGACCATCGCCTGAAAGGCAAGTTGAATAAGAACATCGTCGCCGTCCAGTTGTCTCAATGAATTACTGCAGTTCAAGGGTATTCGGGAGAATGAGAGGGAGATGAAGGCCGTTCGTTCAAGGCCAGTCGAGGACCATTGCGACGGTAATGGCTAAAGCAGTATGCCAGCTTCAAAGGTTGCAGGAGTCTTGGATGTACTCTAAAGTCTAGAGTAGCACTTGCACATCGTGCGATGGTAAACACTCGTTGCTGACCAAAAGAGTATGATGCCAGACGGCACTTGTCAGAAACGCAGGATTGAAAAGATCTCAATTAGTGAATGTGAAAGTCTGCAGAATGGTGACGGGGATGAAATTTGGATGCATGGATGCAAAGCGCGTCAACTGGTCGAGGTACGCGACACGGGATGCTTGCCAACTCAACTTCTAAATAATCACTGAAAATTTATTTTTGATATATCCCGCTTTCATCCAGCGCATCGCATTTTACAGGGCAAACCTTCCGTGGCTTATCTACCACTACCAGTGCGCATTTCTCTCGGTCAAGGCATTGAGGCTTTGACCATGACGCGAATCGCGAGGCTCATACGAGCACAAATCGTGATTACTTTACTTTGGAGACTGATTTGACTCAAAAGTTACTCGTTGTTTTATTCATTGTATTAATTATATTCATTATGAGACATCGCACGTATATGGGCATATTTGACTTTAGTAAGTCGTCTGCTCTCAGGATATTATGCTTCCTGGTCATTCGTTTTCCCATTGGGGTATCTTCGCAAAGACGCAAATCCCGTAACGCCACAGACCGAACAAGGCTGAAAGACTGCCCACACCAGTAAAATATTATAAAATGAGACAATTCAGCCTTCATGGATTTCAAACGATTGATATGAATGCTTAGTGGTTGAGCATGCTGAATAAAAACCGGTCAGTGACTGGCTGAGTCGGCTGGGCTGGAGTGAACGCCGGCTGAAGAGGCGTAGGACGGGACGAGCCTGGCGAGAGTCCGCTTGGTGATCCGCTTTCGAAATGGCCGTTGTACCCATTTGGAGAAGTTGGCGCTGGAAGGTGACTGAAGTAGCCAAATGTAGTCGGACTTGGTGCTAGACCAGGCGTTACTGGGCCACTTGGCGATGGCATCGAATGTGTATGGTACGGTGACGGTTGCGGCAGCAAGGCAGATGGAGGTGGAAGTTGACGATCGATTGGCGGGAGTACAAGGCTCTGTCGCCTGTCACTGTTCCATCCAATTGATGAGGTTGTGGAATGCGGCGACATGCGGCTGTTTGATGAAGATGAAGTCAAGGCTGGCGAAGGTAGTTGATGGCTGCGCTTTGCTGCCCGAGTGTTCTTCTTACTGACACGGTTCTTGTCATTCCGTACTTTCTTTTGGCTGTTGTACCAGTTTTTGATCATGTTATCGCTGCGGTTGCCTAGTCGTCGCGAAATTTCAGCCCAGTTGTTACCGAATCTACCGACGTGGTCCATTATGAGCTCGCCCTCTCCGGAACTGATGGGGCTACGATCGAGTCCAGGTCTCAAGCTTTGAGTGTATCGTTCACGACACTGTTTTGCTGTCCGCCGGTGACCATATCGGATGCCCATGTCTCTTGCAATCTCCGGCCAAGCAGGACTTTGATTGCCATGAAGCTCAAGATACTCCTGATGAAGATAGCACACGCATCGATCCTCTTCTAAACTCCATGGTCCTTTCTTCTCGGGTTGTTGGAGGATGTTGGTAGAGATCATGGAAGGTGTTGGGTAAGCATACATGTTGCCCATTGGCCTCAGGTCAGTAATCATTGCCATCATGAGTGGCAATGAAGGGTATGAGTGTGGTGAGTGAGAGGTTGAAGTGATTGTAGAACACGTTGATCCGCGGAGATATCCTTAGGGAAGTCAGTCCGATACAGTGTTGAGTCAGTGGTGGCCTTGGTGTATAAGAATGTCAACAGGAAGTCGACACAAAAGTGAAGACGTCAGTGGACCTCTTAAGGACGATTGCCCGTCAGACTAAAATGTAGATCCTTTGCCAGAGATTTGGTCAATTAGCTGCAGAATCTCCAGTTCTCCTAATTTTCGTTGAATGGGAACACGGAATTCCGAGAACGGTGAGCTCGGAAGTGCCAAAGGAGAAGTAGTGTAGATATTGGCGACCTGGGTCAATAACTTCTCATGGAGGAATGGCCAGATGATCACAACTTTCTTGAAAAAGGAGTAACAGAGGCGACTTTGTTGTTGGGAGGGTGTCGTAAGAAGAGCTAGAAAACGGGTTTAGATGATCAGAAGGATACTGGGGCATATATCGCAGATCTCGCTCAGCAGCCCTCTTTCGCGCATCGTAAGCCAGCCTGCTTGCGCTGGCAGACTGTGGACTGCAGGATGAAGAGGCGTATTTTCCTGGTAATAGACCCAGGTTCTCGACGGGAGGACGGGCGGGTAGTGGTACAGCCTGACGCACTGAGCGGATTGTAGTCCATCCTGACATTTGATGCGAAAGCCACCGATCCACTTCACTCTCGCGCCAATGGCGCAGATGCGTGGGTGGAAGTGAGACCCTGCTCTTGGATTGGGGGGGTTTTGCTAGACTTATTACCACAAGCCATGAGTTGCTGATGGCACGCTCGAAGCCACTACTACGGAAACAAGAATAGGGAGACAAGCACGATGGTGACAACTGTGGCACGAACTCACCACAGCACCAACAAGATCCCCCTTAATACCAAACACCTGTCTGAGCCTCTGAGGAGCCTTGTCGAGTCCTGCTTTCCGAATAAGATACCCATAAAGGGAAATAGTAGAGTTGGGGTACGCTTAACCCTGCTTTCTGTCTACCTAAGCACTATTGGCATTTATTGTCGGAGGCGAGAAGATATAGACATGAGTCTGCCTGTCCGTTTACTTCATCTTGAAAAAGCTATGTTGCTGCCACTGGAATATCCTCACAATCAAGTTATAGGTTTAATCATAATTCAGCTTGCAATAGAAAGTATATCCAATCGCGAAGCCGCAAATGATGCCCGGAATTTCGGATGGAGTCCGGGTTCTAAGATGGACATGACTCTCTAGGAATTGAATGTCTCAACTTTGGAAAAAGAATTACGGTCTCATTTTACCAAACTTAGTCCAGGCCCTCCAGGGTGCAACTTCAACTTGTGGAAGCTGAACGGAGCATTTCTTCGCTGCGCCTGTCCGCTGGATCCTTGAACGGTCGATGATGATTCGAATGTGTTTGTCGAACGTTTGACAAGTTTGTCGTAGAAGAATTGGAGGCGTAACTTGGCTATCGCCCCAGGACTCCACCTACCTGGTGCTCAGAATTCCAATCAGGTGGAATAGATACGCGGCTTGATAGAGCACAGGAGTATGCCCATGTTTAGTGAACATTTTATCGCCAAGTTCAGCTGTCTTTGTGCATTCTCCCCGTAAAGACGCGCCAGGCCTCTCAATGGGAACCCCACTTCTTGACGTTTCAATTGCTTGGTGGACGCAAAACAAATACGGTATCTGCAAGTGTCTCTCTGAAGTCCAGGACTTTACTTCTTTTTGTAGGGCCTGCGTTAGTAAGATTGTGGCTCTGATGGCATTTGTGGAGTGAATGAAAGTATGAGCGATGTCAACCGTTGGCAGTCAAGTCTATGCTCCAAATTCGACTCTCGGCTTTCGCCTCAAATCACATCAGCATTTCCAGGGCATGGTTAGGAAAAGAACGTAGGAATCCATGAGCACGCAAAAGCAAATTTATCAGGCCATTAAAAATGAACAAGATACTTGTTAGTGCCAAGTGCTATCGTCCACCTGGACCTTCACGCTTCATCATACGACTGGATAGATTCCTTTCAAGTCTAAATACTTACTTGTTGTATGATGATAGCGGGTGTCCTTCATGTTTGATTGATTGAACCAGCAATATCGAATAATACTAGAAGTTTGGTTGTGCAAGAAACGAAACATTGGACAAAACGGCCACTAAAAAACGGCACGCCGCGGGGTGTACCGATAGGACGCTCCCGATTTACACGCTGACTTTCTATGTGCGGTGAAAATACGCCGTTGATTCTATTTTGTTACAGGAGCAGGAGAAACAGTTTTTCGATGGTACAAAACTTTGCATGATGGAATTGTCGGACCCAAGCATACGGCAACGGGTGGTACACATCTCAGGCCTCCGATGTCTATTGGTCTCCGGAAGAAATGCAAAGTACAGGTAACAAAACTGACCTGCAAAAAGGAGCTTGAGAGTCGAGACAGAGGTTCTTTCCAAACGGTCCAGGCCCAGCTTATTGGAACGACAACAAGGGGTGGGGCCTTGTCGTGACGGGAGCCGGTAATCGTTTGGTCGATGGACTGGACATACATGATTGACTGATTTGGCGCTCGTTGGGGTCGCTTTCGTAGACTCTGATTGATGAAATAGCGGAGAGCGGAACGCGCAAAGCTTAGAAACAGTTCAACGACGCTGTGAGAGGCCCAAGGAGGAAGGGGGTTAAGCGTCACCAATGCTCAGCGCCAACAGCTTGGGTGGGCAAGGCTTAAATGGTAGACGAGCCAATCGTAGGTCTGCAAGTTAATTCAAATACCAGGCCCTGGCATGCGTCAGGTCGACTGTGATGGGCTGGCGTTGGCTGGATAGAGGCTTGCTTCGACCAAGCTGTGCTCTGCTGCATATGGTGTTGAGTTTCTAGTCTGTCCTGGATCCTGGCACTGTCCCGGTCTGCATTGGATCGTGGCCAGCCTTCCCCTTGTACTTTCAAGTGTTGGAACTTGGCAAGGCTTTCTTTTTCGCATCTGCTTTCAATTCTCCAGATGGAAACTGCACATAAAGGAGCTATGAGAGAAAGAACACCGATTAGGGGTTGGAGCTGCAAATTGCATACCTAAGCAGGTCCTGCAGTTGAGCTGCTTTTGACGAAATGTTGGGCCATCTATCCTTGAATGATATCTTGCATTCAGTGAACGCTGGCAGCAATGGAGACCGTAGACGCAGCGGGCCTCTGCTGATCTTTCGCGAATCGCTGTCCGTGCCAGACCGTTGCAACCAACGTTGAGCCGACAGCTCGGGACGCACTCAGTTAGGAAGAAAGAGACGAGAGGCTTGCAGTAGCGCATCTCCTGTCTCCCAACGAGGAAAACGATTACCCTCGCTGCTCCGCTTTTGTCCTCATCGGTTTGGCTGTTCGATCTCAAGCAGCTTCAGGCTGGCAGAGCTGGATCTTGAAACTTTGATTTCAACTGCCACTTAACTTCATCCCTTCCTCTATCCAACTTCTGCATATTATATTGACATGATGGGAACATTTAAGCTTTCTATAATCTACTGATCCGGCTCAGGGATCATACACATCAGATCTACCAGGCTCCCTGCTCCAGCCTCAAGAAAACATGACTGGCCTATCTCTTATTCCCAGTGACTGGTCTACGCCGTGCCGGGTTTAGTGGCCTTGGTTAACATGCAGGTGTCAAACGGAGAAAAACAAGCCAATTAATTATCCCAAAATTGCTTTTGTATGGCCAGATCCAGCATCGCTATACTTATTCTGGATATCCTTGCTATGTTTCCCCACAATGTCATAATGCTGTAGGAATAAAATCGTGAGCCAAATAATACCTAGAGATTTTGGATGTGCAGCTGGAACCCCGAAATCAAGATTATGGATGATTATCAAGATCGGCGGATCATTCTTGTATCCCCCCTCTATATCGACCAGGTCCATTTCGTTGAACAATCGCCCTAGGTACCATATTACAATTTACAGAGCTGCCGTAATGAGTTGATATGTGAGCCTCATTGATACCCCAAGCGCCACCACCGGGGACTCCGAACGAAGTCTCTTCATGCGCAGGCGGCTGAACAACGACGACCAAACGTCTCCTTGATTTTGTGGCGTGGCCTGGGATCTGGGGTTGAATCTCTATCGATTTTTGCTTTTCTGGCGTACACAAATCTCAACGTCCGCCTGGGCTTGACGCCAATTCGTTAAACATTGCTCAGCTAGGCTTAGTGTCGGTGAGAAACTATCGGCTTTCCACCATCTAGGTTCGATCTTTTCTTGTAATTTTCACGCGTCCATGTACGAAACCCCCGATACGTACTTGTACTTTGGTTATATCGACAGACGGAAGGACTTTACACCGATTGAAGCTTTTACAGAATAAGGGTGATAAAACAAAACGCATGTTGACTGTCTTGACTGTTAAAACGTCTGCGTCTTGAAGTGTTTTTGGCTTTGACATCTGGTTGGTATCGCCAGTACAATCGCACTCGATTCACTTTTCTTTTGAGCTTACGCTGAGGATATGGAGCCCAATGGGAACGCACCCGAAACGCTGGATCATGCATCATGATGCTGTGACTGTCGAGTAACACACCTTTACGTTGTCCTCGTTCATTTCTTTCCTGTGCACCGTTACGGGTCGGGCAGTTCCAAGTGCCAACTGCCAACAGATCGACCTACCTTCCACCTAACCACAATATTGGGATTCTCCACTCGTTTCTCAATAAATGACCATAAACTTCTGCGGTGAGCTATTGCATTTAACCAGATGACATCCTCCACTTTGGCATAGATAGCATCAGGCTGAGTGCAACCTACTGGGTCATTAAGACTTGAGTACTCGGCCTACGGAGTACGCCTTGCGTACTCAAGCCCCTGAAATCAAGTGGCATTCAACTATTTGGCGGTGAAAAGTACACAAACGGTCGTCACATAAACTGAAATAGCACCCTTTGTACTGCAGCGGAAGAACTGTAGCCGAACCGCTGGACATTCCAAGGCGACGGTATGTACGATGGTACACAGCATCGTAATGTTAGACCAAGGTCCAACAATATCCCATTACTCGTCAATACCATATAATTCGCCTTGAGAAAACCGGCTTTGTGCAACGAAAATGCGTCCGCGTTAACGCTCCAGCGACGCGATACAACGATGCAAGTCGCTCGGATAGAGTTTCTGGGCCCATCTCTGTTGCTCAGCATTGCGCTGTACGGATGTTCTTTTTTAATCTTCACCAACCAACCGTAATCCGAGTCCCAGGTTGCGGGGCCTATGCGTTTTGCGACCAGGGAGCGAAAGTCAGGGTATGTGAGGATTTCAAGGTAGCGGACCGCCGGAAGCGAAAAGGGCCTGTACACCTCTCCTGTTGGGATTCAAGGGACCCATGAACAGATCTACGAGGTATTTGGAGTTCCAAGATCATGAGATGCAATCAGGCAGCCTGCCAGAGTCCTGGTCGCACAGGAAACGCAGTGAGGTCCATTGTTCAATGTGTGGCTTCGTAATGCTAGGCTTATGCTGACTTCAAATGCCAGACACTCTTGTTTTGCTTTAGGCGTCGATAGCTTGAAAAAAGATGTACTTTTGCGGTCCAGCAATCCTCGCGCGTTTTCAGCGGCAGTATCGTATCTGGTCCATCAGGCCTGTAAGTTGCTGGGTACCCCAGAAAAGTTTAGGATCCAGCATTATATAACTCCGAAAACTTTCGGACTGCCAGCATAGTGAGACGATCGTAAGGCTCGTATGGATAGCAAATATCAGAACGTAGTTCACTATCAAAATCTCACGAACCTGATCGTGTTCTCTACTTGCAAGACTACTGCTCCAGGGTAGCTTGCCAAGTCGCCGACCAGAATACGCCACTCTAAGGGGGTTTAACTTTCCTTGCCTTACGCGCATTGGGCAGCCTGTTTTGTCTCCACTCTGCCAGACGTTGGCAAGTTGGCGCTCGAGGAAATTAGTGGTCGATGCAAGAGCTGCAGCGGGAGGACGCAAGTGGCCGTCAACTCGACCGTTAAAGCCTGACGACCGCTTTACGGCTCACCGGCTCTGAGCTACAGGAACTTGGGCCAAGAGAGATCCATCGTGTAAAATAGGCAGTGCAAAAAACTCCTGACTACTATTATTGATCTATTCCTAATGCTTAAACTAATTCCGAAAACGGAGTTTAGCAGAGATTTAAGCTGAGTCGTATATCAAAGCACAAGTGACTATGATATTGATGTTGATGGTAAGGTCGCCAAATTCACATTCGTTATTACAGGGCGGCCGTTGAGCGAACACACCAATCAACGAGCATTGCCGGAACATGTCTCATAAGCTATCATTCTTGACGTCTTGCTGTTCAACGTTGAAGTGTTGATGTCAAGCGTGAATGCACAATTGCCAAAACCGTTGAACAAGCCTCTTTGCTGATCATTCATCTGGAGCTAATACCGTAAGATCATCGGAAATTCTGTTGGTAGGATAAAAGCCATTCGGCAACTGACTTAACCGCTTTGCTTGAGGAAATGATCTGCAATACGGAGTATTCTGGTTCCCCAACAGTGCGGCAGGCGCCATTGTTGCTTAGTCCAGCATCAGTTTATAGATTTACCTAGCCCTTTATCTATTATCTATTGTGAAACAACTCCTTGAGTCTTTACTTGAAGAGGCATAATCCCAAGGCGACGACGAAAATCGCGGTTGGGTAGTGACTGCAAGCTAGAGAGTATTAATATACCGGTACCGAATGCGCCCAGATGAACGAGATTCGTATTCTACATACAAGGATGACGAACTGATCTACGAATGTGGCCAGCTGAAGTCTCTCGCTCCCTCGATGGAGAACTTGCTGATTTGCTGCAAAGCTCCGACTGTATGCAGCACAAAAGAGCTAACTACAACGATGAGAGCCATCTACCATTTCCACAATACAACTCATTCCGATCCATGAAAGTACTCGTCAATCGCAGTGTAGCACGGCCTGTCATCGCTCCCTCGGGCAGAATACAGATAGGCTGTACCAGTGATAGATAGACCAGCAATCGAGATGATTTGCTCACTGACTTGTTTGTTGAATCGAGGGGGACAATTCACGTCAGTTCCTGTAGTCATGGTGCTTGTGATTCATGTAGAGCCTGTCTTCATAACATTCGAGCGCTGGAAGACAGCAGCCATTGAATGCGATCTCAACATTTTAGGCCTTCAACCGTTATAGGTTTGGACGTTTGGTTAGACAGCGGTCAGAACATTGAATGGTAATGTCGACGTGTTTACTTGACTCACCAGGCACAATGATATCTTTCTGAACCAGATTCTACGACTTACAGAACCGTTCCAGCCTGCTGGGATTGTACTTCCGACTGTTTGTGAATCAGTTGGGCCTTGCCAGTCACAGCATGTAGCTTCAGTTCCTGACCAGGCAATTCACAGTAATAAGAGTATGATATATGGAGTACACATTGACCGCCCAAAGTGGTCGCATGAATTTTTCAAGAACATGTGCTTCTCACTGGCTTCAGTCCAATCACCACAGGTTCACGGGAACACTTTGGAGGACCTGATGGTTTCTGGGCTGAATGGACACTGCTTTATTGTATATGAAGAAAGAGTCAGAGCAGATGTCTGAATAGAATTCATTTTTAGGTAGGCTGTCGAAAGAACTCCCTAGTCTAGGAGATGAAACAGAAAATGAATACTTTGTTTAATGTACTGGCGGCTAGAAAGTCACTCTAGGAAATATCATGCTAACTATTGGGCATAGTTGCTCACTACCTTACTCTGATTACTGATGTTTCTAGATACTGCTAAATATTGCTTTGCTAATTTATCAAATTCCTTCCATACACTACACCAAATATCTTTATTTACGCAGGTGTCAAACTCATCAAACAATTTGACTTGTCTCATTCTGGCCCAGCGATCAGACTTTTGATGCCCTTACCAGCCTTGACGTCTTTGAAAGCCTCCTCTGCCTCTTCAAACTTGACTTTTCGTGTTATGAGCTTCTTAACATCAATGGCTCCAGATGACAACAGGTTCACTGCCATTGCGTAGTCACCAGGACCGTAGCGGAAGCATCCCTTCACCGTCAGCTCCTTGGAGCACATGGTCATGATTGGAAAATTGACCTCTGGAGCCCCCTAGAATGCGTTATCAGAATCAGTCTTTCATCGCTTCGCGGTGACCTACCATTCCAGCTTGACAATACACTCCACCAGCGCGTAAAACGTGGATACCCATCTGTATACAAGGGGGCGCTCCTGTAGCATCAATCACAGCATCGGCACCAAGTCCCAGACCACACTGCTCCACCAAGTTCTTTGCATTGGTTTCGGCATCATCGTCTTTGCTCGGCCGAAATACGTGGCTCGCCGCATACTCTTGCGCAAACTTGACTCGATCCTCGTTGATATCCACGCTCACAATGGTCGTTGCTCCCAACGCTTTCGCTACAGCGCAACTCAGCAAACCGACCGGCCCTGCGCCAAAGATGACAACCTTCTTGCCAGGTTCTACGCCAATTAGCTTACATACGTGGACCGCAACACTGGTAGGCTCCATCAGCGCGCCTTCCTCCAAGCTAGCGTGCTCAGGCAGCTTGTAGCAAAAGTCCTCCGGCACGCGGAAATACTTGGCCAGCGTGCCATCGTATGGTGGAGTGGCCGCAAAGCGCATGTCCGGGCAGAGATTGTACCGGCCTTCACGGCAGCGAGTACAGTAGCGGCATGGAATGCCAGGCTCGACACATATACGGTCGCCTGCTTTGAGAGTAGTGACCTTGTCGCCGACAGAATGAACAACGCCAGCGGATTCATGGCCGAGCACCATGGGTGCTTTGAGCTTGAATGAGCCGATGCCTCCATCCACCCAGTAGTGTACCTAAAAAGCACGACGTAAGAATTTGATACTGAACGGCAGGTAAGCTGGACTTGTACATCACTGCCGCATATACCAGTCCATTTGACCTCAACGATTATATCGCGAGGATTACCAATTTCTGGGACTGGTCTATCTTCATATATCACACTTCCGGGCTCTTTCAGGACGAAGGAAAGATTCTATGGGCCTTCTTAGCCAACGTATGGCAGTCATGGAGTCTGACGGCTTACCTGTGGTGCCATTGTGTCGAATGTCGCAAACGTTGTTATATTTGATCGCTTTGAAGGGCCACTGGAGCTATTTTGGCAATTTATCCGGACGATTTGATGATATAAAATGGCTCAGTTCTAAGGTTAATAAAGAAAATTTGAAGGTGAAGTGACGTTAGTCGAACGACATCGGCGGCGTGCAGCTACGAATCTATGATTCAAGGAAAGCACAAGGGTCGGATCTGGGTTGGTACCATTCTTGTCTATATCATTATACATACTAAATGCTAGAAAGTTGTTGGTCTTGAGCTTTTTAAAATACAAAGTTATACATGTGTTCGTGCTGCACCTGGAGTCACTATTGTTAAAAGACTTGACATCCGATAACCTACTGGGCAGCAGTCATACGAATCAAGTCTCGTGTTTCTAATGTCTAGTTCTGTCTACTACTAGGTTCTACATAATATCTTCGGGTACCCGTCTTACAGCCAATCCCTACACTTGCTCAAACTATTACTGAAGAAAGCCAAGTCCAGACTGAAAACCAACAGTAAACAGGCCTGTCGTCATCGTCGTCATTTCCCCAGTCGTCAAATCCAACATCTTCAGCTTCCTCGAGCATCACAAAACCTTGATGAACCATGCACTTTTTCACATCGTCGAGCTCCTTACTGTATCCACTTCGCAAAGGAAGTTCAAAGATAACTCTGGAATCTCGTTCGGGTGATAGCCAGTGTTTGATGGTCTGTACAATCATTTCTGGCTGTTCGGCGGAATAAATGCAGTCTGCAGCAATGATGAGCGGAAAGGATGCTGGCGTAGACCTCGCGCAGCTAAGCGTTGATTCGTCTCGTATACAAAGTATTTCAGGGTTAGACCAGTCCAGAACAGCTGAGACGGCAGATCCACCATGTGCCCAGATGAGCTCGGAGTTGGAGTGAATGTTCCTACGAAGGTTGGGCTCAATTTCCGGGAGGTCTGTGAGATATACGTTCGCGTTGAACACAATGGCGCAAGACATGCCCACAAGACCCGTACCAGCACCTAGCTCGAGGATGTTGAGCTTTTCTGGCCATCTAGACTTTGGTAAAGTCTGCTTGTGCAGTCTGCGTGACAGCACGTGGGATGCGCACCAAGTCTTTAAGCCTAAGTTGTCGGCAGTAAGGGCAGGCTCGTGTAGGGAAATTGAAACCGTTTCCTTCCCAGTGTATATCTCAAAACTGCGATCGATAGCAGACATCCCAGTCCGACCAGATCGTTCTGCCAGGCGCGCACCGGCTTCCTCCCATATCATCTCCTTTTGCTCGTCGTTGATTATCCATTTCAGGGGACTTGCAATAATAGAGGTGAGATAGTAGGCCAGTTCCTTTGGATCGCAGACAGCATTATTCTTTGCTGAAAGACCATCCGCAGTCCACGATTTGGGCTTCTGTTGTAGTGCGATAAGGGCCTGAAGCAGAAGTGTCAACGACGGCTTCTGGTATAGCTGCGGGAGGTCGAGGACTAGATAAAATGCGAGTTATGAATTGCTGTGAGTAACTAATGCTGGTGGACATACCGTGGGAGATTGTTGATATGGACTTCTTGTCCACTGCGCTTTGGTTCATATCGAGTTTGCCCGCAATAACCTGAGATCAGCGGGGGGTCTTAATTAATACATCGCGACGGTTGGAGGTCAGAGGTTGCATAAGTTGCGGTTGAAGCTTAGCAAACGAAAAAGTGTAGATATCGGCAAGCTCGGGAATAAGTCCTTGGGAGGTGTAAAATTCGGGAGAGTTGGTGGGAGCGGTCTAGAATTGACGATATGCGAGCTCGCAGGGAGCTCCTTACTTTCTGCACGTCCCACCCTCATGATCGATATTTTTTGTTCTGGAAACAATTTTGTGCCTTCATTATAGGATTTGCTTGAAGCCAGTATATGCTTGCGTCATGTCAGAGGAGAATTCTCTGGTCTGATCAGGTGTCAATTGATCTGCCGCTCTCATTTGATTGAGCGTTATCAACCACTGTACGATTTTGCCCTTGTTTTCGAAATCTACATCACTGAATCGGTTCACGGCCTGGATGATATCGACTAGGATAGGATGAAGAACGTCCTTCTCGATCATGCCGATCTTCAGCGCATCAAGTAGGGTGATGAAATTCTCCGTAGCTTCCACAGCTCGAGTTGCATGGGCTGCGTCTGTCCCTGGTGTCTGTTGCTTATGTGAAGGTCTTTCGACCGTGTCTGGAAGTCCGACTTGTAATCGTTTGAGTGCTCGAGGGCATTCCATCTATGTTGCTGTTAACTTCTGGCTAAAACAAAGTGAGAGCTAAAGCTTACATCCCACTCCTGCATAAACGATTCTAGATCACCAAATGCCTTTGACACACTTTCGTCTTGTAAATGGGATGTATACTGCTTCAGGAGCCGGCTACAAGTATCTGTGTACTCGGCTTCGACGAGAGAATCCTTGAGGTATGCCTTCTCTAGCGCGTCGAGAGTTATGATGATACTGTATATTTCGGCCAAAGATTCGTACAGATCGCGTTCTGCATTATTAGACGTTAACTTGACTTCCTAGATCCGAAGTTAGAGACTGTTGTTGTACAATTCACAACCTACTAACTTCGTCCAAGTTGATGGTAGCGGAGAGAGATGAAGCTGGGTTGAATGCGAACGTGGTCGGCGCGTAGGCGAGCTGCTTGGCAGAATACATGGCGTCTGTCAAAATGAGGATCTGATGTTCAGAAGGGCTTAGATGGCAACGAATTGAGAGAAAAAGACGAGACGATGCCGTAGCTCGTGTTCATCTCGAAACAGAGACGCTCTTGGCATGGGCGGCCTCATGATGGATCTGTGCTTAGTAACCCCGCAGCCTCGCCAATTTTTTTTATCTTTTCCTGCTCCACCAAAATTTCGTCTTTTCAAGCTGAACTGCTGCTACACCAAACATCACTCTCCAAATTTTCTTTCTACAGGGACCGTACTAGCAATTGGCCATGGCGAAAACAAAATCAACAAAAAAGTTTGAAGGGCGCCACCTTAAAGACACTCTCAAGAAACGTAAAGACGATGCCAAGGTCAAGCAACGAACGAAGCTTCGCGAGAAGAAAAAGACAGCCCGACGAGCAGAGAATGGTGACAACGAAGAGGAAGCGCCGAAGCCGAAACCTTCGAAGGGCAAAGAGTTGAAAGAAATGACTGTAGACGAGTTTTTCCAAGGCGGATTTGAGGTTCCTGAGAAGCCAGGGAAGAAAAGAAAGAGAGGCGGCACAGGCGATGCGCCGAGCAAGAAGCGAGCGAAAGCCCCAGTCGACGAGACATCCCAGGACGATGAATCCGAAGATGACTCTGACGCCCCTGACGCTGCTGGCGGTACGGTGGAGAACGCTGCCGACGACGAGAGCGACGAATCTGAGGAAGACGAGGACGAAGACGCACACAAAAAACAGCTCGAGTCGCTGGCTGAGAAAGACCCGGAGTTTTACAAATACTTGAAAGAGAATGATGCAGAGCTCCTTGACTTTGAGGACGGTGATCTCGCCGAAATAGACCAACTGAGCGATGAGGAAGAAGCTGAGGAGCCCAAGAAAGAAGGAAAAGACAAAACTTTGACTCTAGCTCTCGTGAATAAATGGGAAGCGTCGATGACAGAGAACAAATCGCTCCGCACAGCGAGAGAGCTGGTTCTCGCTTTCCGAGCTGCCGCCCATTTGAACGAGAACAATGGCAAGGAGTACAAATATACTGTGACCAATTCAGATGGTAAGCTTTAAGACTACATGTCATGAACCCGGACTGACACATTTAAAGCATACAACAAGGTCTTGGTTCTTACACTGAAAGGCCTGCCAGAGCTTTTGCAACATCATCTCCCAATCAAGGAGACGGCTTCTGGAAAAATGTAATGGACTCGACATCCTACCTTGATTTGTACTAACTTGTGCCTAGAAACCTATCCAGCGATTCGAAGGTATTCAAAACACTTGCACCCATGGTCAAGTCACATATTGCTTCAGTTCTTCATCTTTTGTCCAATTTATCAGATGGATCAACTCTTCGACTGACTCTTGCTTCAATTTTGGCATTGCTACCATATGCGTTGCCTTATCGAAAAGTTCTCAAAGAGATGGGTAAAAGTGTAGTGATCATCTGGGCCGAGTCGTCTAGCGATGATGCTACCAAGATATCAGCTTTCCTAGTTCTACGTAAACTCATCGTCATTGGAGATGCTGGACTACGAGAAGCTATTCTCAAGGCTACCTATCAAGGACTCATCAAGGGTTGTCGAAGCACCACAATTCACACAATACAAGGCATCAATTTGATGAAGAACTCGGCCGCTGAACTATGGGGCATTGACCCAGTAGTTGGCTATACAACTGGATTTGGGTTCATAAGACAACTTGCACTTCATTTGCGATCAACCATTACCAACAAGACAAAAGACTCGTATAAGGTTGTTTACAACTGGCAGTGTGTCCATTCACTAGACTTTTGGTCGCGAGTTCTCGCTCAAAACTCTTCCAGTCTAAGGGAGGCTGAGACCGGAAAGGATTCGCCGCTACGCCCACTGATTTATCCTACAGTTCAAGTTACACTTGGTGTACTACGCCTCATTCCCACAGCCCAATATTTTCCACTTCGATTCCAGCTTTGCCGCTCCCTGCTCCGTATATGTCGCGCGACCAACACTTTCATTCCTCTAGCCCCTGCGTTGCTGGAAGTACTGAACTCTGCAGAAATGCGCAAGGCACCAAAGCCAACGACGATTAAAGCGCTAGACTTCTCGACCTCCATTCGAGCCGGTAAAACGCTGCTTCGCACACGTGTCTACCAAGACGGTGTTGGCGAACAGGTGGTTGAACTCTTCTCCGAGTTTTTTATGCTTTGGTGTAAATCTATTGCCTTTCCAGAATTGGCGTTGCCAGTCATTGTCATGCTTAAGCGATGGCTGAAGACCGTGAGCGACAAAGGCAAAGGCAATAAGAACAACAAGCTAAACACCTCGATCGGATTGTTTATTCAAAAACTCGAAGCCAACGCCAAGTGGATTGAGAGCAAGCGCGCCCGGGTTGATTATGCTCCAAACAATCGTTCAGCCGTGGAGCGATTCCTGTCTGATGAAGATGAGAAAAACACGCCGCTCGGTGCGTTTGTACTATCTCAGCGGAAGATGAGAGAGCAGAAGGAAGCTCTCCTCAAGGCTTCAAGACAAGAGAATGGGCATTCTCGGAACGATGACCAGGACGAAGATGATTCGGATAATGCTGCTATGGGCGAGTTGAGCGAAGGAGAAGAAAGTCCTGGTGAGGAAGAGGCTGACGAGTAAATTGTCGATAAGATCCAATGTACTCATTGATTTCATTTACCGATTTTCAACTTATGGCCGTCTCTTTACCGCTTCACTAGGTTGGATCGAGATCCCCAAAACGGATTTGGCTGAAATTGAAGTTCTTGGTCGCCCAGCTTCATCGAATCGCCATCGGAACAGATTGGAGGCGGTACGTTCATCTCTCCTACGACTCATTAGCATTATCACTCCTTGGCGAGTTTCTTTTGCTTACCTCTGAATATTTCGATAGCTGACACAATTGGCAATAGAAGTAGCAGAAGTGGCAATAGCTGTCCAAAGCTCCAATCCTTCTCTCCATCATCCGCTAATTTGACCGACGCATTTCCAAATGCCTGAGAAAGCGTAATGATCCTGATCGCAGCCCCAGTCGCAATGCCCAACAGGAATACAATCCCAATGATTTGCAGTCCAGTCAACCATCTCTGACTCTTACTATGCAAATACCACAGCGCAAAGACATATAGTATAAAATTACCCGCGATCACAACACACGTCCCCAAAATAGAAAGCGCCGCATTCCCTTCCGCGCCCTTGGACGGCACCACCGAAACACACCCAATAGGCAACGTGCCGGGCAAACTCGTCAAATTCGTCCGCAGCACATACACGCCGAACACAGAACTTAGCACCAAATTCACCAGCATCAGCAATTGTCGCAGCCAACGCAGTACCCAATCGCGCTTAAAGTCTCCCACCAACGCAAGCAGTGTGGATATATGCGTTGCCGTGGCGAGCAGTGAAAGCATCCAGATGATGAAGAAGTGGTAGGGCACCATGGTGTCAAGTTTGGCGATGCCGACGGATTGGATGCCGATGCCCGTGATGAGCTGTTGGTCGGAGAAGGATTGTAGGAGTTTGCGGAGGATGCGGGATTCGGATTTGCGGAGGGCTTCGTAGAGGATTATTATACTGCTGAGGATGATGGCTAGGCCGGCGGTTATGATGAAAGAGAGGAGGACCTGGAGGATGTTAGTAATGTTTCGACTGTTCTACGTTTGAATTTGTCTGGCTTACTCCGGCACCTGCTACTCCAGCATCGCTGGCCGTCTCGGCGGGTGCATTGGTGCAGTTTTGCGCGACCAACATTTTGGTGGTAGCAAGTTTGGTGGATGAGGCAGAAAGTTTTGCTATTCGCAGTGATCCACGATGGGGGATGAGTGTATATTTGAAGGGTTTAAGGGTTGGGCGCTTGTAAGGAGTTTGACGTCAGCCTGGCGGATCTTAATTATATATTTGGAGTGAAGGTTACAATGGTCGATGCCGTGTTTCATCAGCCACGCTCGTCGATCATTCAGGGCCAATGAATGATCAAGGATTTAACTTCATTTTTCATTGTTCTTAACCACCAAGACTATTCACAGCGCTTGATGTAACTATGACAATTTGAAGTAATTCCTGATACTTTTAGGTATATAGAGAACTTTCCATCAATACCTAGGTATCAACTCCATTGCTATTCCCAAAAAGGAAGCATAAGCTGGTAGTAGATACAATGAGTCCAAGCTCCGGCTTCATGCAGGCTAAGTGCGGCTCAACAGCGGGCTAGAAGCTACTAGGCAAGTACACTAGAATCTCTGATGTCAGTGTCCAGATCTCACCGAAACTTTGATACTACAGACTTTTCGATATTGACAACAACAATGGACGAATACAAGTTTCCGTCCGAGCCTGTGGCCAATGACGAATCAACAATAGTCGGCCCTGAGTATCGATTCACGATAATCGACGACAAAGTCCTCAGATATGAATGGGCTGCTGATGGGGTCTTCGAAGATCGTGCTTCCACATTTGCTATCAATCGAAAATTTGCCAAACCAGAGTTTCGAGTGGAAGAGAAGAAGAATCAACTGGATATCATTACGCCAGCATTTCATTTGACCTACGATAAGCAGCGATTTAGTCCAAATGGTTTGGCTGTAGCTTTCTCAAGCAAGCAGACCGAACGAGGCGTCGAATGGCGCTATGGTAATGTTGCGGAAGACAACCTTGGTGGCACTGCTAGGACTGTAGACGACATAGATGGACGATGTGATCTGGGTACAGGCATCATTTCCAAGGCTGGATATTCAGTCTTGGATGACTCTAGCAGTATGCTATTTGACGGAAATGGCTTTGTTACCACTCGCCGTCCTGGTGATCGTATCGACGGATACTTGTTCTGCTATGGCCATGATTTCAAGGGGGCCATGAAGTCATTCTACGCTATTTCTGGTAGCCAGCCATCCGTTCCTAGATGGTGTCTTGGGAACTGGTGGAGCAGATATCATGCTTACACACAAGAAGAATATCTGACTTTGGTTGACAAGTTCAAAGCAAACAACATTCCTCTCTCAGTGGCCGTTATTGACATGGACTGGCATTTCGTAACTGGAGAAAACGTGCCACATGTTGGGTGGACTGGTTACACATGGAACAAGGAGCTTTTTCCAGATCCTGAAAAGTTCACTGCAGCTTTACACGATAAAGGTCTCAAAGTCACACTCAACGATCATCCACATGCAGGGGTACATAACCACGAGGACTCGTACGAAGAGATGGCAAAGGCTCTTGGACATGATATAAGCAAACGTACTCCAATCCTCTTCGATCCAACTTCACAAGGATTTATGCACGCATTCTTTCACATACTGCATCGAAATCTCGAAAAGCAAGGATGCGACTTCTGGTGGATTGACTGGCAACAAGGCTCCTTTTCTCGCATACCTGGCTTCGATCCGCTATGGCTTCTCAACCACTTTCACTACCTCGATATAGAGCGCACCAAAGGCAAGTCGGAAGCTTTGATCTTCTCGAGATATGCCGGTCCAGGAAGCCATCGATATCCTGTTGGATTTTCTGGTGATGCGGTAGCAACATGGGACTCGCTGAAGTTCCAGCCTGAGTTCACGGCTACTGCCTCAAACATTGGCTATGGGTGGTGGAGTCATGATATTGGTGGCCATATTGGGGGCTCGCGCGATGATGAATGTACAGTTCGTTGGGTGCAGTATGCTGTTTTCTCGCCCATTCTGCGCCTTCACTCCTCAAACAGTAAATGGATGAGCAAGGAACCGTGGCTATATCGCAGTGAGAGCGAGGCAGCTATGCGCAATGCTATGCAATTGCGGCATCGACTGGTGCCGTATATCTACTCGGCGAGTGTTGCTGAGCCATCACTGAATCTTCCCCTGGTTCAGCCGTTATATTGGAATTTCCCGGCACACAAATCAGCGTATAATTTCCCCACCGAGTACTACTTTGGCGATGCCCTCGTCGTAGCCCCCATCCTGAGCCCTCGTGACAGGAGAACTAATCTTGCGAAAACTCGTGTTTGGGTGCCTCCTGGACGACACGTCGATATTTTTTCTGGAACGGTCTACGATGGTGATCAAGAAATTGACATGTATCGTCCTCTTGAACAAATTCCTGTTCTTGCTGCTGAAGGATCAATCATACCACTTGATAGGGAGGCGGTACCAGCCAACGGATGCGCAAACCCTGGTGCATTCGAAGTCCTTGTAGTAGTCGGCAAAGATGGGCAGACGAATATTTATGAAAACACAGGCGACGATGCCGAATCGATAGACACTTCGGAGAGTCGGCGATCAATTCCCATATGTTACGAGCAAACTTCTGGGCGACTCACGTTCCTTGGAGCAGATAGAGAGTGGACATTCCGCTTCATTTCCACTAAGCTAGATATTTCTGCCATGGAGGTTTCCGTTGACGGCAAGGCTCTGGAAAATGTACAAATCGATCTGGAGTACAACAAGTACGTACCGGAAATAGTGATAAGAATTCCTGTCTCGAGTAATATGGGCGAATTCGCTATCGAACTTGGCTCGGAGCCCCAATTATCAACCTTACGCCATACACAGGCCATAGAGGATCTCCTTCTTGACTTCCAGATATCTCCACTACTCAAAGACAGCATCTGGGAAATTATTGAGAGAGATTCACCCACGAGTGGCAAGATGGCAAGGCTGCTCGGTCTTGACTTGGAGTCTTCTGTAATTGGACCCATCACTGAACTTTTGTTAGCCGATAGTCGGTAGTAGCATTGGCTTCTATATAATTCCTGGATAGCTGCTTTGCGGCCCGCGCATGTGCAAATTGTTTTAAGGGACTAAACTGCTCATAAATCATCCAAATTGATACCTTCGTAACGCTCTCTACGCTTGACAGATACCAATTCTGCTACAGCTCTATGTCCATTACGAGAAGCTTGAGTGAATGTTGTCCGCAGTAGATCATCGCTACCATAAACTTTGGCAGAAGGATATGCATCCAGAAGTACTTTGACCACAGCCTCGTGACCATATTCAGCAGCTTGCGTCAACGGCGCAGCATCGTATTTATTCATATCATCCACTTCTTTCTGGACCCTCATCTGGATAAGTTGCTTAACCACAGCTGAGTGCCCATTTCGAGAGGCTCGAGATATCGCCGCCTGCAAATCAGCATCATAGACGGGAATAGTTTCGGCTATGTTGTTGTCGTTGTATTGTTCAAGAAGCAGTTTGACCACACCTTCGTGCCCAAACTCGGCAGCTCGTATCAATGGTGTTCGACCTGATGAATCCTCCGCATGAACGTCGAGATGGTAAAAATCGAGAAGTAGGCGTACGTTAGCTTCATTCCCATTTTTCGCCGCTCCATGCAATAGTGTCTCGCCACTGAGATTTGGAATGATGTTCGGATTGACCTTTTTTGTCTGAAGAAGCAGTCCAACCATGTCGTCAAGGCCGCGAGAGTTGGCCCAAGATACCGGCGTATCACCAGCATTGCGTCCCAGCTCATGGTTGACCATATCTATCTCGACAAGCAGCTCAACCACAGCTCCTGGCCTACGTCTCGCCACGGCTGATAATGGCTCCACAGCTAGGAAGCCTGATCCATCCGGGTTGTTCTCGAATAGGTCCTTCCTCTGAAGTAGCCATACCATGGCTTCGTGTCCATTTTCGACAACTAATGAGAGTAGTATTCGATACTTCTCTTCGGAAAAGGCTAGCCAAACCTCGTCCCTCCAAAACCAGCCAATGTTAAGAAATAGCTCGGCCATGGATTTGCGACCTTTCATCATAGCACTGAAGAATGGAATTCGAAAATCACTTTCCTTAACGTGCATTTTCAGTAGGAGCAGCCGGACAATGCCTTCCCGCCCGCCGTCAGCGGCCCAAGAAAGTAGCCTTGAGAGTTCGGGGAAGTATGTGGTTGTCTCAAGAAGCAGTGCAAAAATAACCAATTTGCCTTTCTCTGCGGCGTCACGTAGGAGTGCTTCTATGTCGAGGTGTTTAAGAAGGGGTTTCGAAGACGGAGCATCAAGTGTTTTCTTTATGCTGATCCAGTCCTCATCAGTTAGCAACTTTGCTAATAATTTAGGATATGCTAATTGATAACTTGAGGCACTACGGATATGCTGCATGTAAAACGTCTTTGCGTAGTCATGGAAGTGAAAGCGATCTATCGCTGGCGTGCCGTAGAGACTACCTGCTTCCGCAAGAGTCTTGCTGATATCAAAACCAGGCGATTTCCGCAACCGTAATAGCTTGAGTGCTATTTTCTGGCCCACACTTGAATCCAGTGTTTCTCGGACAATTTGTGCTGGTGCGGAGCCTATGTTCATGCGCGGAACCACAGCCGTGGACACTCGAGTTTCGAAAACGTTATAGCTAAGATAAGTCGCGATTGTGTCAAGCATGTGGCCATGTGCAACGTCCAAAGAGAACCTTCCCTCCTCTTTGTTTTGAAATAGATCGATGAGATATTGTTTGAAGCTATGGTGTACGAGACGCACAGTCTTCTCTTCTTCGTCAACCAATATCAGACCACCGAAGCTGGCCAAAGTGGAGATGATATTGCGTAATAGATTTGAAGGTTTCCAGACGACATCACCAATTATTACACTAAGAGCCTCTCGTAGTTCCTCGGTAGTCAAGGGTCGGAATGCGACTACAACAAGTTCCAGAATTCGTCTTTGAAAAGCTTTGGTATCCTTCCTGTGTCTGTTCAATATACGATTGAAGGTCTCCGGGAGGTCTTTGGGCAGATTTTCCAGTGCGTGGCGGATATTGTTGTCGCCTTCCATTGTGCAAATTGACTGAAGTTGCAGGGCCACCCACAGAAACATGCCTTGTGAGCGCTCCATGAGCTTTTTTTGTATTTCTAGAATAAGGAGAGGATCCTGTAGTTGAAGCTTTTCAGAGGTAACAAGGTGGTCCAATTGTCCGTCGATGTACGCCTCGATGTCGGGGTTGTTGTCTGGCATGGAGATGCTCTTGACAGCAGTAAGATCTTTTACATTCAAACTTGAATTTTCGGCAGGATCCAGGCGGAATGAAAGACAGAGATGAAGGTTAATGCATTTCTGCAGCGTCTGCAATTGCTGAATGATCTTTTCACCTGTAGTGAAATCACATTCATCAAGCCCATCGAGCACAATGTATGCTGCTCCAGTTTGTGCATACGCACGTCGCAGAAGTTCCAATGTATCTTCAATATCAAGACTAAGTGCGGTTTCTTCTGGTAAAGGTTTTAGGAAGGTGTCATTCAAAGCGAAATCAAGTAGCTGTCGAGCGAGAGATCCGAATATAGTTCGAGCTTGCAAGCTTTCCGGTAAGTCATGTTTGCAGAAGAAGTATGCCAAAGGCTTAGTTCTTTGTGGGTTGCTGTCGTGCGTAATGACATCTTCCACAATATTGGCTAGAAGAACGGACTTCCCAGATCCCAGTTTGCCTCTATATATTAATGTTGAGGATCTCGAGCCGCCTCTCCATTCTTGATAATCGGCGCTTTGAGCAAAGTTCGAGCAGCGTCCGAGTTCTCTAATCTGCTTCCAGGCCGTTTGATGATCGTATGTAGAGCAGAGATCGAGAACCCTCAGCTTGATTTGTAGGTCTCTCTGATGAGAAGTAAAACTGAGGCCCTTGGCAAAAAGTGATGTGATGCCATTGATATTGCGACCATTTTCGAGGCTCTGCTGAGCCATAAGAAACTGAATCTCCTCTTTGATGCTTTTTGCCCAACTTTCTAATTTGGATTGATAAGTTTTTAGATCTGAATCTCCCAAAGCCGATACAAATTTGTTTATGGAGGATTTCTGAGAAAACTTCCATATTTGATGGCAGAAGTCGACGACAACAACAAAGTACTCCGTAAGATCTGCCTGTAACCGTTTCGATTGTGGATATAGCAAAGCCATTGCCTGATGGCGTGGAGCAGAGCGGCCAAGGTCCATGAAAATAGTCGAGAGCTTGTCCATATACGATGAATAAGTGGCGATTGACTTTATAGCGTTAGTAGCAAATTCCGAATAAGGTAGTCAAGCGAACACATACGAGTAGAGACGTTCGCACTAGCATCCAAACCCCACAAGCGATGATATTTTGACTTCCTCCAATAATGACGTCTCCAAGGGAAGCGAACTGTTGAACGGCTTGAATGAAGTTCGTCAGTCGTGGACCAATGCATCGTCTACCAGCAACTATGCCAGACGTCTTATCAATCTCCGAAGTCAGTCTTATGACATCGCTCGCATCCGGACTCGAAGCTTGTAACTGAGACCTCTGGGATCGCAGTGCGTCTTTCTGCTCTCGAGATAGGTCTGCTTCAAATCTAGACACAGCCTGAGCAAGACGTAGCTCAGGCTTCAGCCGGGCAGCATTCGCGACAGCGGTGGACATGTTCGTCGCCGAGTTTTGTGTTTGTCACGACACGTCGTGAGCTTCCTTGAACACCGTGAGAAGGCATGAAGATGAATGGTGTATCAATTTGAGGCCGGCTGTTGTATGCATCTCTGTTGACTGGGGTCTAAGCCACAATATTGTATCTGATATGGCCCAATTGGATGCGTGACCGCAGCAGCGAGTGTGGTTGGTGGGCATCTCCCTGGATCCATATCAGGCTGCATTTTGTACGATATACCATGATTTTAAAGTACTCGTTAAACCTCATGGATATCTTGTCGAAAACCAGCAAAGTTTCGCAATTAGGAAAAGATATTGATGCAGAAAGTCACCGGCTGTCGGAGATGTAGTCGGCATCTTCCGTGATCGACACCAATCCCGATTTGTCTCTCGCGACATTCAACCTCAACTTCAGCATCAACTCCCCTTTCAAACCTACTCTATCACCACTCCCCTCCGCTCGCTCCCACCACCCTCCGCGCCCAAGGATTCCCCCCCTCGCGACCACAATGCCACCCATAACAATAAACGTAACCGGCACATCAACACAAACCCACCGCGCCGAACGCGCCCACGTAACCGTCACAGTCTCAACCTCCGGCCCCACCCAATCCAAAACAATCGCCGCCGTAACAAACACCACCAACAAAATCCAAACCGGACTCCGCAGTCTCTCCCAACCCACCACCGAAGCCGCCAACCCCGCCAACCCAACCGCCCCCGAACCAGCAATCACAAAATGGAGCATGAGCACACTCGCAACAGGCTCATATTTCATATACGTCCCCACGACGCCCACGGCAAACCAGACTGGAGGGCAAACAGAACATCATAAAGTCGCACAATATACAGCGAGTACAAACATCGATATACGATTTCGCGACTTTGCGAAATTGGCTACGGTTCTTTCGGACCTGGCGACATTACCGCATGTTACGATACGGAGTGTTAGTTGGCAACTTTCTGACGCGACGAAAACTCGACTCGCGAGTCAGAGTCGCACGCTCGCGGTGCAGGATGCGCTGGCGCAAGCGCGGGACTATGCGGCGGCTGTGGGGAAGCGGGATGTGCGTGTGGTGAGCATGAGTGGCAGTGGATCGGCGAGTTTGTTTGGCGGAGGGGGAGGGTTTGGTGGTGGTGGTGGTGGTGGAGGAGGATTGTTTGGCAATAGTGGTGGAGGAGGAGGATTGTTTGGCAATAGTGGTGGTGGGACGGGGATGCGGAGTGTAGGTGCTGGCGGTGGAGCGTTTGGGCAGGCGAGTTTATTTGGGTCGACGAGACCGGCAGGAGGGGAGGAGAAGTTGAATTTTGAGCCGGAGGAGATTGATTTACGGTGTTCGGTTACGGTGCAGTGTGAGGCGGAGTAGAAGGATGGGATGAGATGGGCCGGGAGATGATTCGAGCGGTGTCCATGGGCGGTAGATCACGCGGTGGTATGAAGTTATGTCTTATGTAGATGAGATTTATGAAGTTACGATGCAAATGATATCCAATTTGAAAGCCTACGTAACACATGGATCGTTAATCATAACATGGGGTAATTTAGAACATGAAGCGGATACGATCACATAATCGATTCAAATAACTCAGCCAGCCAGTCTATATCCAGTAACACCTGCGCCGTCGCTGATGTAGTCTACTTCTTCATTACTTCGTCCAGTTGGTTCAGCATTCCCTGAACTTCCTTCACCAATTCTTTGCGCCGTGTTCTGGCATCCATGTCACCTTCCGTCTCTACCGCATCGAGCTTCAGCAGTATCTGGGCAAGAATGGTCTCGGTAAGCCGCTTGTGATCGAAATCGCGCTTCGAGGCGTCTTCCGGAGGACTCGATAGAAACTTGATGCAATTTGGCACAAAGCTAGTGTGAAAAGTAGACGCAAGTGCATCGATCTTCTCGATAGGACTTGAAGCAGCTTTTGGCGCAGCAGGTGCGGCAGTTGGCCGTGGTGGTGGTGCTGCGTAAGCTGCAAACGTAGCATCAGGAAGCGGCGTAGAGCGCGATGAAGTATTCGATGCCTCTGGAGTCGCGGTGCCAGAAGTACGAGACTTCTTTTTCCGCTTACGTGACTTTCTCTTCTTCTTGCCTCCAGCAGTGGCCTCCTCTTCTTCCTCATCCGATTCACTCTCAGGCTGTGTAATCTTGTCGCCAAGCACGAGAAGAATCTCCGGTTGAGACTCGCTGACCATTCCCTCTTCCTTGGCCGTTCTCGAATCTTCTTTGAGATTTTTGCCCTTGTAGAAAAGTTTTATGCGGCTTGCCTCGGATACGGGCAGCTCTACTCGACGCGCTGCAGCTTCGCGTATCTTGCCGATCGTGAGTTCGCCATCGTCGATGCTGTATGCTGGAAAGTGAACTGGATAGCTGATGCGCTTGTGTTTTAGGCAGAGAGCATCTGTATCGCGGGGCGGTCGTGTAGCCTTGGCCTCCTGTTCCGAGCGTTTAATGTCATCTGTCGTTATGTAGCTAAAATCTTGATCTGTGACTTGTGCGTCCCCACTATTTGGTGAGGGTCGGCCGAATGGACTGATTTTAGATCCCCAGGCGCCGAAGCGAGATGACCAGGACATGAAGATAGTGAGACCCACGAGAAGGGTGAGGATCAGCGTCGAGATAGTAGAGGATACGCCTGGTGAAGAGTCTAATTCGGTGAGAAGGTTTTTAGCCTTGTCGACCAAAGTACTCTCGGGTTGAACAGGCCGCTGAAAAGGAAGCGAAGCAGATAACCGATGGGCAAGTAATTCGACTTGGGCCCACCAGCTTTCTGGCTTTTGCGGTGTGGTTTTGTAGCCAAATGTTTGGCCTATGTAAGACAAGGCCGAGGACGCCACGGTTGTAGCCGGAGTTCGTAACAGCGTAAGGTGAAGCTGGTAGATTGAAGGATGTATTGGCGACAAAGTATAAAGTGTTGGAAATTATTGGCGGTGGTTGCGAAGTGAACAGACTTTGAGGATGTTGCGACCACGGGTGAAAGTGGCGGGGGTCTGTGCATAATATACAGGTGAGCGAGCCTAGCTAGATTAGATCGGGTGGTAACTCAAATGATAAGATATATATAGTTTTTGAAGATTAGTCGATGGAAATCTTACAGCAGTGAGTTTCACTGAAAGCAAAGAATCATTTAAAGAGAAGAACGGTAGTCGATTCATTTCTTTTATGTTCAGACAAAAGCTTCAAAATCCCACACGACATACAGTTACAAATCCTCATCCCAATGTAGTTTCTCTTTCCATGCTCAAAACGTCCCATAACCATAAATACAATAGTTTTCCTCCCTTGACCAAACACTATGAGAAAAGGGTATTATCGATCGAGAAACCAAGCATCCATCCGTGAAAGAGCACAAAGCCTAAACATGAACCAGCAATATGTCAAAGAGGAAAAAACAAACAGACAAATTCAACCGCCGGCCAAGACTAATGCAGAATATAAAGTGAAGAAAAAGTAGCCCAAGGGCATCGTAGAGAGTCCTAGGCTTTACATAAACAGCATGCAGTTCATCGTTTGAAAAAATAATTGAAAAGAATTCCTGGGCAATAGAAAATGCCGATGTCGTATGATTTTTCGAGTTGCTCTCGAATCTTGCTGAAACGCCTGTGAGCCAGTAAAAGAAAATGCCTCCGTGAAAAAGTTCGTACCCAACTTTTTGGTTGTTCCGGAGTGATCGTGAATGCGTAAAGATGGATGACAAGCGGGCCTGCGTTCCAAACGTCTTAGTCATATACATGCAAATATACCATCAAGACCTTTCAAGGCTGGCATAAAATTCGCGGATTGGCATCAGAGTTGCATGCTGTCCAAGTCTGTCACATGGGCTCCGAAGGTATTTTCCCAATTACTGAGATCGATAGTCTTGGTGCCATCATCGCCCATGTTGAAGAGGTCTTCAAACATTGGTAACGAGCTGTCACCAGACGCAAATTCGCTATTATCTGTTGGGTAGATTCCAATGCCTGAATAGCTGCCAGTATCCAGATCATTTGTGAAATCGCCCAAAGAATAGAGCATAGGCTCCGTATCGTTGCCATCTTTCATTCCATCCATAGCAATCATGACATTCAACTTGTCGTGCTCATTGATGTCGCTACTCTTTTCACGAGAGCCACTGCTGGAGGAATCCCGGCTTGACGAAGGTGTGAGTGCTGACGGTGATGAATCGAGAGTCGATGCAATGCCAAAATTTGGTTCTCTGAAAGCTTCCATATCGAAGATATCATCGATAGCAGTTGGAGACCAGATTGTGTCTGCCCATGGATCATTCTCCTTGTTTGTAGATTCATTCTTGGGTTCAACCTTCGGAGCAGAGGTAGGGCCTGGTGGCTTGGTCTCTTTGCCCTTGAGTAAACCGAAGGTAGGCGAAGTCTTTGTAATGGGCTGTGTTGCGGAACGACTCATTTGTGAAGCAGTGGGAGTAGACACGCCTGGTGGTGTGGAAACCTTTGCAATTGGCTTGCCATCAGCTCGTCTCTCTTTCTGTTTTACTGTGCCGTCCATATTTAGACCAAGAGCGTTGGAGAATGCTTCTTCAGCAAATTTGAGAGGGTCAGCAGGAATTTCAATATGTGTGGCTTTATGATTATCCAAGTCAACTTGAGTGTCGAAGCCGCGTTGCTGGAATGGGCAGCCAGACTTGTCACATTTGAACGGCTTGGCGATAGGCGTGGGTGTAGCTTGTGGGCTGGGTTGCTGAATGACTGCCGGCTTTGAGATCTGCGGCGAAGTAATCTGTCCAACCGTTTGACCTGGAGAGCCTGCGCTAGCACCTGGTGCTCGCTTCTGACGTTTTGCTGCCGGTATTGAGAGCTCCGACAATTTTGTATCTTCAAAGTAGGTAGGAACTCCTGCAGGGGAGGGATGGCCAGATGGGAAAAACGTATTTTGTCCACGTTCAGATGTTGGGGCGGGTGGAGCTTTTCCACTTGCTCGTCGCTGGCCATTCATAGGCTTTGGGGACTGCGAGACCGATGAAGTGTCCGGTTCAACCTTTGGTTTTACCCGGTTTCTCGATTCCGCGAACACTGTTGCCTTTTCCCGTAGTCTGTCAAGGCCATTTTTGAACATGCCAATTTCCATACTGATTCGCTCATTCATCAACAACGTCTTGTGATCAAATTGAGTGAACAGATTGAGCCGGATTTTCAGCGCGTTTAGGATATCCGCTTCGTTGCCATGTAGCTTCAAGTTTTCCATGAGAATCATGTCAATTGCAGGCAAAAACTTTTTGTTCTGGTTGACAAGGGTTTGGTATTGACTTCTCGACTCCGGAGACAAATTCAATGCAGGGGAGTTGTTGTTATACTGGACGGCTGAACGAGCTTCCCTTACGAGACGGTTGAAAGTTTGATTTGCGTCAGCGTCTTTCCGTGCCGTAGCACCAGCGACTTGCGATCCTGCCGGGGAGCGCCCTTGTACTTGTTGGGGCGTGGTACTTGGAGGACGTTGCTGCTTTACGGCTGCCGGAGGTTGTGGGGTTGCATTTGAAGCTTTTCTAAGTTCGTCAACTCCATCACTGGACGGCCGCTTGAGCATCTTCTGAGGCTGCGGTTGAACAGGTGGAGTCGCCATTTGGTTTGACGGTGGAGGCTTGTTGGCAATCGCTGACTGTGGTGTTGCAAGCCCAGTCTGACCCATTGCCATACCTGGTTGCGGAGTGGCAGATTGACGATTGCCGAGTTGATTTGGTTGTCCCATTTGGCCACCATATTGATGCATTGATCCATTCATTTGCTGGGCGTTTTGTGCATTTTGAGCGTTCTGAGCATTTTGAGCATTTTGGGCTTGTTGAGCTTTCATCCGCATAAGATGCGCGCGAACTTCTTCATCCGATTTGGATTGCAAGTTGAACTGTATCTTAAACTGCTGGATTTCTTGAGCCGTGACCTGGATGTTCTGCACGTTCATAGGTGGTCTTCCCATCTGCATGCCATTCATAGGACCATTATTGATAGGTTGACGTGGTTGGCCCTGTGGGTTTTGCGCAGCCTGTGCAGCGAATCCCTGGGCCCGTCTTAAACTGGTGAATCCATTAATCTGTGCCATCTGGATGCGCCTAACATCATAATCTGGCCGATTAGTGGAAACATGATGTTTCAATTCACCCCACTTTCTGATATGTGGAGGGATATTATGAAGACCGTTGGCGGCGAGGACGGTTTGTGGGAACTCCGCTTCGTCCATTCTTCGCATTAGCTCTGGGGGTATTGCGCCATGGTGTACAGGCTGATTGGCCATCATACCAGTTGGAATTTGCATACCAGGTCCAGGTTGTCCTGGTTGTGGTCTCATCATGCCAGGCTGGCCAGGAAAATTCTGCATTTGCTGATTATGTTGAGGAGTAGGACCTTGTCCATTGTTCATGGCTTGTTGCATCCTAAAATTTTGGATTACTGACTGAAGCGAGATTCGAAACTGATCTTCGCCCATAGCCATCAATGCATTTCTCATTTTTTCGGGCACAATAGGTGGAATTTGTCGGAGGCGGTTTTGTATCTGCTGGGGAGACATTGAAGAGCCGCCATTTGACATGCCCTGTTGACCTGGTTGCATGTTTTGCATGCCCATATTTCCCATAGCATTCTGCTGGCCCATGTTTTGCATAGGTCTCTGAAGGCCTCCAGGCTGTTGTTGACCAGGCTGTCCTATAGCTTGGGTTAAAAGTGGCATCGAACCTTGTGATGTCATTTGTCCAGCCATAGTCATCGCCTGTGATCGATTTTGGAGCTGGGCCATCTGCTGCTGAGTTTGCTGATGCATGACCTGTGCCTGGAGTGCATTACCCGGATTACCCATTACGCCAGGGCGCGCTCCTCCCATACCAGGACCACCTGTAGTTTGTTGTGCAAGACCGTTGGCTTGACCTAGCATGCCTATCGAGAGAGGGTGGTTGTTGCTTGCTGGTACAACTTGTTGGCCAGCATTAGCAGATCGCATTGCTTCAGTTTGTTGACCAAGCAGCTGGTTGAAATCGTTGAGCTCGGGATTCTGCCCCATTCGCTGTCCATTGGCCATTTGCTGTTGCATATTGGCTTGTTGCATTTGTGGACGAGCACCTAATCCAGATGGATTGCCATTGTTTTGCATTTGACCCATAGCACCTGTTGGTTGCGGTCGCACCATGCCTGATTGAACCATACGCCGAGCTTCTATCTGGAACCACCATTTGGTAGCATCAATGCCTCTCTGCTTGAACCCATCTTGATTTTCGCGTGGAAGTTTATTCCATTCTTGCTCGACCATTTCCACGGTGGGTAGACGACCCATTTGTTGCGCCTGAAATTGCAGCTTCTGGGCAAGTTGCGCAATGAAGGCCTGCGGGGTGGCAGGCTGCTGTCCGCCCTGCATTTGCGATTGCATTGACATCTGTTGTTGCATTTGAGGGGCGGTAGCTCCGGGTGTATTGGGCATCATGGCATTGCTTTGCGCAGCCATGGGGATTGGCGAGGCTTGCATAGGACCACGAAGCTGTGGGTTAAAAGCCTGTGGAATCGGTGTCCCGTTATTCGACATGTTTTGGCGCATTTGTGGGGCCTGCATTCCGCGTTGTTGATTTGGAGGTTGACCCGGACCTAGCGACATATTGGCAACTTCTTGCGCACGTTGTTGTTGGAATTGTTTGAGAATTTGATTGATGGCGCCTGTGTAAGAAGTCTAGGAAAAGTGTTAGCAGAATATGATGGTAACAGAGGGGTAGGGTGAAATTACGTGGTCAGGTGCTTGTTCAAGCGCCGCCTTCTCTTTCCCAAAGGAGAAGCTGTAATTTTGCAAGGTGGGCATCTCTGGTTTAAGTACTTTGAGTTGGGTGGTTCTATACAAGTATTAGTCATGCTATTTTTGGTATTTGATGGTACACCAGTCGATAAGTAGAACATACAATTGCTGCAAATTCATTAATCTCTCCTGCAGTTGAACTTGCGATTTCCATGAGTTGGGATCAAGCTGGGCCATATGCTGCCTTAAACTAGCCACGAGTTGATGACTGGCCTGATTTTGGCCTTGTTGACCTTGTTGACCTTGTTGACCTTGTTGTGCTTGTTGCGCTTGTTGCGCTTGCATTTGCATTTGCTGGTTTTGTTGCATACCCATAAACTGTTGCATGGGAGGGCGGCCCATCATGCCGCCGGGAGGAAAGCCTGGATTCATGATGTCTATGGCGTGTGCACTTAATTCCTGATAGCGGCCGGCTCAGGAGACCGAATGAGACTTTTAGTTGTCCTCCAGCTCATGCAGCAAAGGCACGATGGATGAACCCCAGAAGCGAAGTTTGTTCTGCTGGCATCAAATGAAGCCGCGAGATTTCTGGGTCTGTTCAAGTCTGGGCGTTAGACCGTTGAGATCGTGTATAATAGCCGTAAATTATAGCGAAGACGAGAATATTTCGTAGACAGCGATGTGGACAGAGATTGGCGAGTTTAAAGATGGCAGATATGGTACTGGTAGTGTGAAGTCACGCGCAACGTGGGTTGGCTGACAGAAAAACGGGCCTGGTTCCTCGAGGCAAAGATGTTTCAGGCTTGCGAATCTACTGGGAACAAAGAAGCGCGTGCGGACAGCCAGCGCGCAGTCCAAATGTAATACTCGAGAGTGGAAGATGACAAGATAAGTCGACCAGTTCTTCAAGAAGTAGCGAGGCGTACGGAGGGATCAAAAGTCGTGGATGTTGAGGCGGTTTCCGAAGGCAGGCAGTTGTAGAGTAGGGCACAAGTTGGCGTTGGCGAGTAGCGCAGAAAAAGGACGAGAGATTTTGGTAGGAAGGTATGCGACTTGGAATAGCTGGGGGAAATAGGGCACCGTCTGGGATGTCGTGATGTTGTGTTGTTTGTACGGCGGTGGGTTGGGAGGGAGAAAGGGAGAAAGGGAGAAATGAGAGAGAGTTGAAGAAGTTGGGAGTTGTAAGATAGAGGGCAGAGCAAGAGGCGTGTGAGAGGAAAGGAAGGAGTGGACTGAGTGGGACTAAGGACCTGCGGTTTGAGAGGAGAGGAGAGGAGGGAGGCAGTCGCAGCCCAGCACCCAGCACCCAAAGACTAGCTAGTACTAGCTAAGTAGCAGCAACAGGCAGGCAAGCAGGGATTGCCCTCTGTAGGGATCTTACACCAATAATTTACAGGCCTCTTGCATCAACTGTCTTGCCATATTCTCCCATCAACTACGCTGTCTCCCATCGCACTCTTTAGAAAGAAGATGCTTTAATACAATATCCAGTGCATTCAATGCAAAATCAACGCTTCTACACATTGGAGTAGAAAAAGCACTCGGTTTTAAAGCGCACAAGCGTAGCAGATGGTAGCCATCGCACTTGGCTTCAACTACTCCGTATTCGACAACAACACCGGTCATATCGCAAGACAAATATGATGAGCTTGGTCTATTGTATGAAAAACATATATATACCTACTTTGAGCAGTTCAAATAGAGAAAGGAGTTTACACGACATCTAGAAGTCATGGCTTTTTAGCCAGCTCCAACTTGCCAGTCTTGCCACCCTTTCCTCCAACACCAAGCACGAGACACCATCCCCATGTGCTTGGGGTATGGATTACATCAATTTTCATTGCTCGATGAACAAAATATAGATTAGTTATATTCATACAATGTGCCTGGATTTGCTATATCATACTGCTAGACCAAAAGATCAAAACCCGTTGCCATTCGTGGCACCAAGACAAGACTTTGCTGTTACGTGGTCCAATTCAGAGTACGCAAGTCCCAACAGCAGTGAGCACACCCTATCTGCGCGCGCGAGGCGACAAATCCCCGCTGGATTCGTTGCCTTTTAAGTACTTGAACATATCCAACAATCCAATGACAGACCAGCATAATCGCCGCCCCAACTTAAACATCCCGCCGCCTGACGCTATTAGCCATGAGCGTCTGACCTGTCCAAAATAATACCTACCTACTGAATCATCAAGTGAAGCGAAAGAGCCGCAAAAAGTCTTTTTACACACAGAGAGTTTTTGAATTTTTCCAACAGTACCTACAGTACCCCAGATGCTAGGACCTGTGCTTTTGGGGCCGACACTTTGAAAGCGTACCCAAAATGCCCAGACTTGGAGAGGCACAGACAAGCCATCGGTGAAGAAAAGTCTCCACCTGCAGATATTTCTCGTTGTACAAGAAGGGGGGGATTCTGCCAATTCGGCTAGTAGCCTCACACAAGCAGACAGGCAGAGCTCAAACTATTTGACTAACTTGAGTTTTCTCTCATGAAGAATAGTCTACAATTCTCCAAGCTTTTGCTGGGTGATCATGTTTCGTGTCTTATACTAAGCTAACGACCAACCCTTGTCCAAGCTACCTTTTCTTAACTTCTCAGGGACCGAGCTATCCACCGTTCGCAAGACCGTTGGCAGGACCGTTGGGAAGCTATGGACTCAAAGATACCCACCTATATTATAAGGTACAAGAGCTACCTACAACTACAACAAGGCCATCAGAAGCTGCTGCATTTAGGACGTTGAACACAAATCTGCAAGGCTTTTGGATTCGCAAAGCCATGACCGGGAGGTGAATTTGGCGCCGCCCTGGCAGGCAGGGCCGCAGGGGGGCAGAGTGCCGGATGTGGTCGAAGATCTTAAACGCGAGACGAGCCTAGTCTACTCTCACACCGATGGGACATCAATCTGGTCCGATCGCAGTCTCATCATTCCCAGGTGTGGAGAAGAAGCTTTCTGCTTGCACTGTCGATTGCTCTCTTTTGACCCAGTTGCTCTGTAAAGTTCAACTGTAGATATATGCGCAAAAGGAGTGTGTTGCTGTGACTGGCACATAACACATTCGTTGGATGTCTGTCTGGTCCCTGTTCCTACTGTTTCTAGCCTCTTTATTTGACAGTTGCGACGAACCAATTACAAGAGGGTTTTGGAGCCAACCATTTGGAATGGCGTTCAACGGCCACTCCACTTGCGCTAGTATCGTTGGTGGCCGACTTTAGCGCTCCTCTTTTTGAACACTATTGCCCCTCTTGTTATGAGTATTGAATAGTTTTTAGAGGTTAGAACAAAGCATAATGATAATTATGCCATCGGTCTGGTCATTTTCTTCGAGTCGTAGTTCTTGCAAATCGCGAACGGGCTCGAGCTTCTACAAGTCAATGTGGTACGTTACGACGTGGCGACGGCCGGGGTACTGGAGAGCTATCCAAGGGATTTGATGAAAAGCTTCTTGTTGATCTGATGGGTGCTTCTGGGGTGGAGACGATCAATGATAAATAATAGACCAAACCTAATCTTTGCCTTCTAATTGAGGTTTATCGCGAAACCTCTCTCTCTCTTATCAATCTGCTCGCAATAACAATTGGGAGAGTTCAACATAACAGCGTGCGCCCGTCAAGCTCTATTATTCCTGTAACACCTATATACAGTACTACTCCTCTGAGTAACCTGAAACTCTGCCTGCTCTGGATAGCCCCGTACCATAAAGTATCCACCACCATCTCAGCTCCCAACCTAGCGCTCATGGGAGCCATCGCCGTCACTGGGGACAAATCCCACCAAAGCTATCTCAATTATCGCAGAACTCATCAACAACACAATCAATTATCTCGCCACACACGGGTATACCCAGACCAGGGCAGAACAAGAAAAAATAATATATATATGAACACCTCCCCTTTCTGCTCCCCAGCCAGCAAATGAGCGGTCTGCCCTTGAGTTCGCCCTGGCTCCGATCGCAGGGTGCAAACTTGCAAGTTGATCCTGCTCCCCTTGTTCAGGAACAGATCAGGTTATGAACGGGGGCCAATGGGAATTGAGGAGCACCTGATCAAGCTGGCCGGGACTGCTTGGTTCAGAGCTTGCGAGCTATATTTTTGGTCGATTATTTTGACTATGGACGAATGATGGGTTGTTATTGGTTGAGAGGTGTATACTTAGATGGTTTACTTGCTGTTTTTGGTGGTTTTTTACTGGATCTTTCCGATTAGAGCTATTGGGAATTATACTGGTAGGCCGGTTTGTGAGTTGCCCCTTTCTTGCGTCTGGAGTGCTGGATAGAATGTCTGGGAGTGTGGGAGAGAAATATAAGGATGATCGTAGTAGGTTTTCAGAACAAAAGGACATTTCAGTTTGTGTTTCGTTTCGAACCTTGGCGAGTAGGATCTCGTTTACGTTTTTGATGTTTGTAGATAGACGTAGGTAGTTTCTTAGCCTAATAGCCGAAGATCTCGAATATTCGAATATTCGAGCATTGGAGTATGGGAAACAAATTCTTCGTATATGTTGTTTCTTATAAGAGACTGAGAAATGACAAGGCGTTCGGAATGTTGATAGTTTTACACAATTTCAATATCTTGATCCCCTGAGTACAACGGGTAGGATCCAACCATAACATCTCCGTTGATCTTCCAAAAAGGAACTCTGCAGGTTTATATTCTTCACGGTATCATTCTCACGTACTCTGCGCCTAACGCTCACATACACAACATATCCATTCTACCACCAGTTCCTCACGAAATTGAGTACCTCCTTTGTCCCGTGAATCCTCTCTCTTATTCCATCACACTCAACATCAATTATCCCAAAGCATTAAACCAACATCCTCTCATTCAAGACCTCTTAAATATCAACCAATCAAACCCATTCCAACAGCTAACTTACGCCAACTGGTCCATGCCACAGCTCTCCCAGCCACTGGCGTTTCGAAAATGGCTTTTCCCACATCCCTGTCTGCCACAGAATTCAAAACGGCAATCCAGTTTCATCGTGCAACGCTTTGACAGACAGCACGCATGGCAATTTTTGTCCTTTTTGAGCTGAGCTATTCACGATGGGGTTGGTGGTGACGGTTTTGTCTATTTCTTTGGGTGTCTGAAAGAAGGGTTGGAGATTTTGATGGGCAATTGGTTGATGTTTTGATGTCTTTGACTGGATGCTGGAACGTTTTTTTTTGGGTTTATATTGGTTATTGATACTTGACTCGGGCGGCTGTTGTGAGCTTGTACTGGTGGCTTTCATCTGCCGCTCATAGACATTAGCGCTACTATCTCTGGTGTAAGCGCTTGATGGTCTAAATCGATCAAAGCCGAGATAGCGGGTAGGTAATGATGAGTCTATGTACATGCAGCTATCAGGCAGATTGAATGCATCTCAAAAGAAGGACAAAAAATGTCGCGTTCCCACCATTTGCGTTAGCTCCCATCAAAGGCGAAGGAACAGTCATGAAATATCGAATACGATGGGAATTAGAGAGTCTGATATTGAAAGCTCTGCTGGTAGACATCGCACTCGCTGGGAGCGCGCCATTGATTTTGTTGACCTGTTGGCATTTCAACATTAGACTTTCTCATGCTGCATATAGCACCTCTTTCAACGTGTCTATCGCGCTTTGAACTTCTTCCTTGGTGTTGTAATGGACAAAGCTAATTCGTACTACACCATCGCTCGGGTCGTCTGGTTTTACGGCGCTCACTGCCATAACGATTAGTTACAAGTTCTCTAGGTCATGTCTTACGCTCTTCCATGTGATATCTTTCTCAGGCTTCCAGGTTCGCTGAAATTTAATAATAGAAGAATATCTCTCGACTCATTCGTATGAGCAAAGAGACACTCTAACCGATTTGCCGTATAGGAAATATTTTGACCTGTATCAAGGAGACTTACCCAACGTGAACGCATAAAAATGGCCATATCGAATCCCAATCTAGACACCAGTCAGTAAACAACAATATATCTCTCTCTCAACAACATACCTTTCCCTTCTTATCAAACCCTTTGACCACAGTCCGACTCTTCATTGCCTTCTCCCCATCCTCTCCCTCCCCGACCACAAAGCTCACCGTCGGCATCCGATCAGGTCCAGCCTTCTCCTCACCCACAACTCTTACCCCCCTCTTCCACTGCCTCTCCTCCGTCAAGAACTCCAACAACATCCCCGCCAACTCCGCATCATGCGCACTCATTGCTTCCGACGCGGCCTCCAATGTTCCTTCTTCCGTTAGTCCCTCAAGATACGGCACCACCGCCGTCGTCCCCCATACACTTTCATAACCTGGCCCAGCAGGCTGTAATTTATACCCAATCCTATCATCCTCTGGACTCAGGAAGTGATGTACGATACTGCTCACACTGCTTGTCAACTGCTGATGCCGTACATACATGGCCCCCACGTGTGGGCCGTAGACTTTGTAGAAGGACATGATACAGTAGTCTACGTCCCAAGCTTGCACGTCAATGCGCCGATGGGGCGCGTACGCAACGCAGTCGAGACAGACTTCGAAGAGGGGAGATCCAGCGGAAGCTGCGGCGGTGCGGGCGGAGGAGACGATGGAGGCGATGGGAAGAATGGAGCCGAGGATGTTTGAGCAGGCGGTGAAGGCGAGGAGGCGGGTGCGGGATGTTATTAGTGGGATGAGGTTCAATGGGTCGAGGGAGTAGGAGAAGGGGTTTTTGGAGTTGAGAAGCGTGGGCTCCCAGTATTTGATTGTTGCGCCAGTTCTGGCAGCTAGGGACTTCCAGGGGCCGCAGTTTGCTGGTTTTGTTAGTTTTGAAGCTCGAAATGGGGTGTAGCATGGGAATGATATGGGACTGGATGTTAGATCCAAGTGCACGCTGACATGGAGAATCATCTGACCCTTATGGAACAGAAACATCCCTCTCCAAAGCCATATCACCCGTCTCAGAACCACATTGGAGCCCATATTTCACATACCTTCATGCTCCCACGTAACAATAATCTCATCCCCCTCCTTGACACTCCCCTCCAATCCCCTCGCCAAACTAAACTCCGTCAGCTCATCATATCCTCACCACCATCATATTGGCGGTTACTTACTTCTCAACATTCTGCGTACTGCTCCCACCAAAGACAATCTCATCCGCACTCTTCGCATTAAACATCTTCACCGCCAACCCCTGCGCCAACTTCATGCACCGTTCCGTGCTCGCTGGCATATAGTCCGAGCCCATCTGGATATTCGTATTGATCAGATAGTCCGTCACGGCATCAACGGATGCTTGCAAGATTTGAGAGCCGCCAGCATTATCGCCGAAGATGAAGTTGGGGTTTTTGGTCAGGGCGGGGAAGGAGGAGCGGAGGGCGGTCGTGTTGAGCGGGGACATGTTGGGCTATGGCGAGGTTTGAGAGGAAGGAGGATTCTTCGGTTGGTTAGTGAGAAAGGAGAGTTGTTTTTATGGTGGAATTGTTAAGGGAGGGTTGGGAAAGCTTCAGTGATGTTGATATCTTTGATCCGGGGGAAGCTCTTCCCCCGCATTCACGATGCAGGACGTCAAGTACGTTCAACGTGGCGATAGTGCTTGAATCACTAAATTATTCTTTGTAACTGTGATGTCCTACTTATGGTCAATGAAAGGGGGATTTGTAAGTTTCGACTCTTCCGCGGAGTGGCCTTGTTCTGTTATCAAGCGGGTCGCTGAAGAATTGTATAACACAAACCAATCAGTCATACCAATACAACTGATACACCAAAAAGTGCTCGGAGCTATTACCGACATAAATATATAATTCAGTCTCATAAGCATTAATCGTACAAAACCCAAACTCAATCGTGTTCGTCGCAGACTCGCATTCGCCATGCACCATGCTAACAGGCTTATTATAC
The DNA here is from genome assembly GCA_010405405.1 of Microthyrium microscopicum. NCBI lineage: Eukaryota > Fungi > Ascomycota > Dothideomycetes > Microthyriales > Microthyriaceae > Microthyrium > Microthyrium microscopicum. The sequence continues at coordinate 872,990 of MU004236.1, read as the reverse complement.
GCCACTCAAAACCCCCAGGAAACCCAGCAAATGCAACCTACACCATTCTCTCAATTCTCGACACCCTAAAAGGTAGTCTTATATCTGCCCGCCGACTCTCGATGAAGCTCCCACTAGGCTTTACCCGGACTCTTGCGCGACGCAGATGTTTTCTTGCCAACCACTTTTTCGCCTACCACCTTCTCTTCTAACTGCCCATCTACTTCTGGATCTGCTGCCGCGCCTACATAAGCGAGGGCCAGACTTGCAGCTAGTGTAGTTGCTGCCCAGATGCTTGCCCAGATACCAGCGCCTGTCAACGTACTGCCGCCGATGGCTGTGAAGGTGCGTGCATATGTCTCAAGGAATACTAGTGTGACGAGGACTAGCGCGCGCCGTAGCTTTGTTGCTGTGCGCGTTGATACAGGTAGTCCTAGTGGAAGTTTGTCCGCGCTGGTGGGTGGTCCATAAAGCAGTTCGCGAATCGACCAGCCGAGTGGCAGACACGGTAGCGCGAGCGAGTATAAGCTAGCATTGTGTGCGCGTTCCACACTAGGAATAGGATAGAAGTGTCTGACAACCAAAGTAGGTAGGACAGTAGTCGAGAGCGCGTAAAGAGAAAGCGCATAGATGCCGGTTGCAAACAACATGGCAAGAACTGTGTTGGTGGGATCGTAGAGGGCGTGCGCTTCGGGTGATTCTGAGGCAGCTTTGCTGGCGTAACCGCGGGCTCGTCGGCGGCCCATGAGGAGGAAGGCGATTGCGACGGAGGTGGCATCTATGGTGGTGGAGAAGATTACGGTTGGGAGGGAGATGTTGTAGAAGAGATAGAGGAGGAAGTAGAATGGGATGCGGATTAGTGTTGTGACTGTGAAGGCATTGGTAGCTGATTATGACTGTTAGCTTTGGATTCCTTGCTTGGAGTCGGTGTTAATATTACCGTCTAGCTTTAGGCCCCATAGAGTCCATAAGAGCACAAACTTTTCTCCCAATGGAGCCAACTCGCGCCAGAGCTCAGGCTCACTGGAGACAGCCGGAAGTTGGCGATCAACGAAAGGGTCGGCTAAGGTATAAAGCAAAGCCGAGATGGCCATTGAGACAACCGGAAGAAGCGCCCATCGCCAGGTCTTTGAAAGGTCCTTGATTTGTGAGGGTACCACTGCCTCGGAATATTTGTCTGTTGTGACATCGTGAAGAGCTTTGGCTGAGGCACGCTTTGGAGCGGCAATCTTAGCTGTAGCCGGTTCAGCAGAGACGGCAGGCTCGCTGATTCGAGCTCGACGGGGAGGCATTATGGTGGGTAGTCAATAAAAACTATATTGAGCAACAGATGAAGATGAGTTATGTCGTGGCAAGAGAAATTGAAAAAGCTGAGGCCTTGAGAATGGACACGAGCAAAAACAGGCGTAGTGGTGAAAAGGACGTCATCAATGATTGTTGTTGTTTCCCACATGCTCAGGCTGGCAGGAGTACAGGAGCCCCACCCAGGGGCTGGCTCCTTGCGCGCAAGCTAATCCCTGCTCAACACCAAAACTTGCTCCACACCTGCCCCTTTTGTACTTGAAAATAACATCAAGATACAAGCACCCGCCAAATAGTCTCATAAGCACCTGAATCAATGCAAAGATACAGAAACAGAGTGGTGATTGTGTTATCTACTAAGAGGTAAAGGTCTATGTACTAAACATGAATCCCATAGCCAGCCAGACCCAATGCTATGCAAATCATATCAACCCATCTTTCAAGATCCGCCCAGCACCAGCAACAAATAACATCCTAATGTACAAGAATATACAAGTCAAAACAGGCAAGCCATCAACGCTGCAAGCTTTCTCCAAGCCCTTGACAGAGTGAAGCAAAAACCGAAGAAGAACTAAACTGTACAAGAATTATCTGAGTGTGGATGTTGTAGTATCCCAAAAGCTTTTTGCGCCGAATATGTGGCCGACCCTCTGTTCAGCCTTGCCTTTGTATCAGCAACTCCTTTGTCACCCGTAGAGTGTGTTGTGCGTCCCTTCTCCTTTTTGTTTTTCGACCCACTATGGTAGTGGCATCTAGCTCTTAACCGCAACGTTCGCACCACCGCGTCGTTTTGGATTACCACGCTTTTTGCTTCCTGAGCCATTGCCCTCAACATTCTTCTTCGCATCTCCGCCATTGATATAGCGCAGCAATTCATCAATGCTGCGCTTATCTACTCCACTGCCACCAGCCGTGCTGCCCACAGTCGTATTCCCATTCGCTTCCCCACGCGTCTGTCCAGCGCCAGGCATAGGTCTTGCGCCCATGTTCACACGGGACTTGATCTTGCCTGAAGCGATGTCCTTCGCACGTTTCTCCACGTTAACCGCACTCTGCGTCAATTGTTCGAGCCAGTTCTCCGCCTCCTTGGTATTTCGATCATCCGGTCCGAGCAAAGTGCGGAAGAGTTGACAGCTCTCGCGCATGCGATTGACAGACGCGCGATGGTCCTTATCCAGCGCGAGTGCCTGGGCAAGCTGGAAGAGCAGGGTAGCGGAATTTACGGACGCTTTACCGGAGACTTGGTCTGCAAGGCTGACAGACTTTTCAAACCAGATGCGGGATTCGTGGTAGCGGCGCAGCGATTGGAGCATGACGGCGCCGTTATTAAGAATTGTGATCGAGTCGGGGTGATTTGGGCCATATGCGACTTGACAGAGACCCATGGCATGGAGGAGATATTTGAGGCCGAGTCTGCTACGGCCGCATCCGTGTTCGAAAAGAGCGAGGTTGAGATAGGCGAGTATGGTTTCCGAAGCGTCAAGGCCGAGGGTTCGTTCAGCAATCACAACGGCTTTTCGGGCAAGTTCTGCGGCACCGGCCTTTTCGTCTAGTTGGTAGTAGATGTTGGACATGTTAAGATACATTCGAGCGACTTCTGGATGGAGAATGCCGTATATCTGTTCATGGAGTGTAAGTGATTCCAGTAAGAGCTCGTGGCCAATTTCTTTCTGGTCTTGACTAAGGGACACGCGACCACCCTCGAATGCTTCTTCGGCCAATTGGGACTATATAGTTTAGCATACTGGGGAAGTTTACTTATCGAATACACTTACCTTAGGTGCAGCACCCTTAACGACAGGAACAAAGTTCACAATGTCTTCAGGGTGGAAGGTCTGAGGAGTCGCTTTTGCCTCCGCTCTATGTGGAGACGCATTGCCCTTCTTCTTTTTCTTCGAGTGACCATTTGTAATCGGGTGAGCATCGCCATTAACCTCTTGAACTGAACCTTTGATGAATGCAAAATCTTTGGCAACAAGCTGTAGACCAGATTTGAGTGCGATTTCACGCAGCATCTGCATCTCGCGGCCAGCATAGACAATATCACTAGTGACGGTATATCTGTAGCGTTTCCGAATGCCATCGACAATTTCTTCCCGCAGCGATTCCGGTGTAACAGACTCAAAGTCATATTTCGAATTGCCATAGAGAGATCGCAGACTTTCATCAATCTCAACAGTAGGTGTCTGATTGAATTTGTCGCCAAGCAAGCAATTAAGCAAATGAGAAATAGCCGATGTTGAAAAGACTGGAGGTAAGTGACTCATGTATTTGCATGCAATGTGCTTGAAAGCTCGCGCGACCATTTCCTGAACGAGCAAGCTCTGTAGAGCAACTAGGCGTGGATGTTCCTGGTTAGCACATTGCTCTGCAAAAGTTCCCAGGTACCGAACGTTGATTCCTCGTTTATGGAGTAGTGATGTGAGTGATTCACCGTCATATGGAAATCCAACGTCTCCTTCCTGGAGTTGTTGAACAAGCTGTGGGATGACAGAACCGGTGAGATATTCGCAGACGGCACGAACATCAGCTTCGTCTTTGTCCATTTGAGCTTTCTCTTCGTCGGTCTGGGGCATTTGGCCGGCGAAAACATCAGGATTGAGCGAGAATTCGAAACTATCAACGATCTCTTGCTGTTTCTTCTGTGTAGCTTCCGCATCTGCGGCTTCGTCCTCTGACTTCTTGGCAACTGCTTTTTCATCACCATCAGATGATTCATCAGACGTAATTGAGGTATCTTTTTCGCTCTCCTCCTTCTTGATCGCTTTGCTTGGCATGTTCTCTTCGATGCTTTCGTGGAGCTTCTTCATGCGATAAGCATGGATCAGTTCTGGCCGAAGGATAGCCATGCGATGAGGATAATCCTTCTTCTCACTTCCGGTCTTTTCTTCTTCAGTTGCGCTCCAATGCTTCTCAATCCAAGTGATATCGAGAGGGGTCAACCGATAGAGATCGAGGACATATTTTCGCCCATCAGTTCCAAGTAAACCCTTAGTGTCCACACTGGCTTCAAGATCGAATCGTTTGCCCTCTTTATCCCAGACAGGATGCTTCTTCACAAAAGTTCCTTTCGACAGCTGTGCAAAAGGTTTGATAAAGGTCTCATTTTCAGCGACCACATCTTTGCCCTCCACTCCACCATAGTCAATCTGGTTCTCATCGGGTTCCTTTTGCCGGAAAATACCAGGAACTATGCTCTGACCGACAATTCGCTTACCGAGATAATCTACTATGATACTTCCCGCAGTGAAAAGTCCAGGAATGTCGAGCTGGTTGACCAATTGTACGCCAGAAACGTCCTTTCCTGTGGCAACGCGAGCTGCCTCATCGCCACCTTCAGTAGCAAAGGTCCCCACTCCATCAGCTCCGAATGAAAAGAAGACGTTATTGTGCACAAAAATTTGCGCATCCACGCCTTCTGTTGGATTGAGAGGTGGAACTTCACCACGGGCTACCAACACAGCTCCTCGTACGGCAGCTTCGTTGAAGTCAGCGAAGAGTTTGGACGTGAGCCGTTCCCGGAAAACCTTCTCTGGCACCGTCTCGACAGGTAGCTCTCTAGTTGTTTGGAATTCCTCATTCCAGTCGCGAAGGTTGTCATTATTATCCGTGCCGGCGATCAAAAAGCTCTCTTGGGTCCGCGTGATGTCAGCTTTATGTTCTTGAAGCGACGTACACTCTTGGGCAACTAGCCATGGGTTTGCTGGCAGAGCATTAGTCAAAGCGAACAAGGCCAACGGCTCCCGTTTGCTATTATGCTCCAGGAGTTCCTGGAATGCGTCTTTGAAGCGGGTGTCGATCTGCTGTAATAGAGTCAGGAGAGAGTGAGCGCTCGAGGTTTGCGGTCCTTGTTTAGGTGAAGGGTCAAACTTGTTATGGCTAGACCGATTCACATAGAAGCCCGAAACATGGGAAGTGATATGGAATTGCTCGCCCTCAAGGTTAACAACAATGAGATAGAGTAGATGCCCTTTATGACGAAGATATGCAGGAGGTGGGTTCCAGGGAGACAAGCTGATGGATTTGACAGTCTTGGGCGAAGGAATATCTTGAGGTACCACAATCTTGGAGGCAAACCAAGCTGGGGAGTCGACTTTATGCTCGGACAAATCGTTTTCGTCAGCGCTATCCTCCCCGTAGACACCATTGACGGTATCATGTAGAGATGCTCCAGCATGAAACCCAGTGGCGACATCCATCTTCTCGCCAGCGGCTTGAATGAGTTCCCTGACACGTATTATATGTACGCGAGCTTCTTTTTCTGTGTAGGGATCTTCAACCAGAGTGAAGACAGAATCAGGACCTAATCCTTCAACTTCCGACAGTTCAATGAAGTCATTGATAGGCTTTCCATTATGTTCGAGGTGAAAACAGGAGTATTGAAGGGCGAATGGTTGATCGACGATGATTTGTCGGACATCTTGAACTTGTTCTTGTGTTGATACCTAGCTACATTAGCCTCATGGTCGTATGGGATCGCGTGAATTATGGTACCTGTATCTTGGTCTCGAATGGTTCGTGTGGTAGCTTTAAAAGGACCGTGAAGATGTCTATAGTCGAATTAGCAGGTGTATATGTATGTATTGCACAGTAAACGACGGACGGTCTGAGTGGTCATGACCATTGACGCCATTGGTACCGTTAGCTTCTTCTCCTGATCCATTTGCAATGACCTCAAGGGCCTCTGCAATAAAATTAGTATACCATTAATGCCACGTGCAGAAACTGATTACCAGAGGTATTAGATGCATCATTCTGAGTGGCCATGGTGAGATGTAAGCTTGCGTGGAATAAGGAGTGACAATGAGCTTGCGGAGGAGTATGTACAGGGGCAACAATGCAAATGAAAAGGTTGAAACAGTGTGCACAGCGGGACAAATGAAATTATAAAGCAATGAGCAATTGCAATAGCGCTCAAGGGTAGAAGAGTGGTAGAGGGATAAGAGAGGAGGAAGTGAAGAAGAGGAGATTCAGTGTGAGCCAGACAGAAGTCCTCAAAAAATGGAGTCGAAGGAGACAAAACAGTTGAAAATTTATTGCCAGGGTCATATCCGGGAAGCTTCGATGACCACTACCCGCACCGTGCTAGCCGACGCTTCCCCTTCCCCGAGTCTATCGTCACATATATCAAAATCTCTGAATGTCTCATCGTAAAGAAAATGCACAAGCTTCTAACATCAATATTGATATTTTCATATACCAGGCATCACTCAAAAGCTCTATCACATAAAATACTACGAAGGTCAAACACAAGGCGGTAATGGTTTAGGCATTTTACAGCCTAAAGTATATACAAACCCTCCCTTCAGACACACTTCTTGCCCGCCAAAACAACTAATACTAGTAGGTAGTAGTTAACAATACAAAGACTATTTCAAAAAGGCTACTTTTGATGCAAGCACCCAGGCTTTCCGGAATATCCCCACGGCCAAGCCAAACAGAAGAAAATAATGAAGAAAAGAAAATAGGTGTGTAATAGCAGGCCCGTAGGCAGTGTAGTTTGTAAAATCCATCAACATATTCCTCCCAGTTGCCACAAGTTGGGCTCTCATAACTCCAATGAAACAATTATTGGTCCTCAGAGGATAGGTGTCATGTTTAGTATGGCGGCTTCAATGCACCACCAACGCGGCCATTTCCAGTGCCGGGTACTGGACCGATGCCATCAGATTCGATGCTGTCCAGGAGATCCATAGCACTCCATGTGTGCTTGCCAATGTCATGGTTGCCGCTCTGTTTCCAAGTCGATTGCTGGCCGTCGCGCGTACTAATACTTCGGCGTAATGACTGTCTGACATTGAGGGATTTTATGCTCTCTGCCTTACTTGCTGGGCGGCCGCTTGCATTGATGGTGTTGGTGATGGCTATTCCACGAGGTGGTGAGTTTGGTCGGAGAGAAGAAGAAGAAGTCCTAGGTGGTGACATGGAAGCATAGGATTCTGGTAGTGGAGGTACTGGGGGTATCTCAGAAACCTCAGGTTCTGGCGAGATGCTAGACCGCCGGGAAGAGGATGGAGGCGAGAGGGTTGAGTTTGATGTCAACGGTCTAGGTGTTACTGAGCCTTCAGTATGAAAATCTTTGGCAGATGACTCCGAATCTGCTCGACCATGTCTGACTGTGAGACCTCCACTAGAGTTGTGTGCTATCGGTGCGTAATCGTCATCTACTTGAACATTGGAGATTTCTGAACCTTCATAGCTCATCATGCTCTCGCTGGCAGAATCTTCTCTCTCAGCATCGTCTTGTCGCCGCGTGAGCGAGGATGTTCCCAGAGGTACTTGACCACTGAGAACCCGTTTCAAATCTTCCACTCTGATCGAGCTACGAACTGAGCTAGAAGTTGTAAGAGGTGTACCGCTTTGGCTACCTCGACGACTGCGGGGGTGCATAGCTGCGTTAACATGAAAGCCTTCTCTAAAAGATAACGGTCGCTGAGGATCTCTGAAGCTGTGATAACCAGAACTGGGTCTACCAGAACGAGAATGAGGTACATGAAGATTCGTATGTGCATGCGAGCGGCGGGGAGATGTCATATCACCGTTTGACGTCGTTGGAAGAGTAGGGTTCACTGTTAGATGCTTGCCAGATCCGTTCGCTGTTGGACTACCAGATAACGAACCGGAATGGGAATCGTTTGTCCTAGCAGTAGCAGCAATCACAGCTTCCCTTGTCCAATCACCGCCCATGAATTCGCGGACTGTTGCAGGAAGCTGGTTCGGAAACCTTCTTGCAGGTGGGCCCATCGTTGCCTGTTCTAGCACCGGCGTTGAGAATTTACGACTTGGAGATGTAGGTGGTGACGTTGGAGGTGAGTACAGTGAGGCTTCATAGCCTTCTGCAACTTTATCAACGAGGACTTCGAACTTATCGAAGGGTGATATTTGAACGTCTTGTGGAGCCTCTGGACTTCGGTCTAATGCTGTAGAAGCACTGCGTTGGACAACTTCTTCGATCGGCATTGGTGGCATTCGTATTCCATGAAGCCAAGTTTCATTTTTCATACGCTGCGAAATGTCCAAAGCAACTTGTCTACCAGTGGCTGAAGCATCAAAGTGAAAATAAACACTAACAGCCCATAGATAGCCATGGACTAAGCTGGCGATGTGAATCTGGCTTTCAACATCATCAAAATCTGATATGTCTTCTTGGAGGCGTCGGATCATTGGTAATCCATGTTGAAGGCCATTAACGCCCAGTCTGGCCACCATATTTGTTAGAAGAAGGTGCAAAAGCAAGATATCCCGTTCTGATGGCGCAAATTGGTGCGCATTATCATAAATGGCAAGGTGAATAAGTGGTAAGAAGGTAGACTTGGATCGATGTGGTGACATTTCCCGCTGAGAGGCATTGGAAACTGCCCGTCTAGCCAGATTTGCCTCTTTCTGTGACATATCCTTCCTCTCTGGTTTGACAGATATAGGCCGGCGTGTGGTATCTTCCTTGACTCGTAAATCGCCCTTTTTCAGCTCATGCTGCATCCAAGTCAGGAGAACATCAACATATGCAACTCTCACTTCCCAGCAACTTTCTCGCAAAAGCCAATGACTACCGTCCCATCGCTCAATGGGAATCGGATTACGGGAGCTGGAGTTGGAAACTCCGTCAGGACGAGTCCAATTTGCCCAGATGATGATCTCTTTGATTGCCCTCAATGCTGCGAGTCGAGCTTTGTCGTATGAAAAGTAGCCATCGCCAGGTCGTTTCTCTGTCAAGCTATTCACGCTTGTTCCACCATTGACCTGGGTGCCTTCGGTCAACGTTGCTGCAACAAAGACTTGTTCAGCAGGTTTGATTTTGACCAGTATCGCAGATATCATGTCAGAAATTTGGTCAGAATAGTAGACATGGACAGCTAAACAACCGATACATCGACTCAACTGCGAAATCAGCTGAATTTTGGATGCATGAGCTGGGTACGATCCTTCAAACTCTTTATGCTCTTCGTCGGGAGAAGCATACTTTTCGGTGTCCATGTCGGCACCATTCCCATTGTTATCTTTTTCCGTGCTGACAATCTTCGAGGGCGTTTCGAGCAGAGCCAGAATATGTTTGATCAGTCCAACGAGAACATCCATGACACTAAGGCCAATGAAATTGACATCAGAGCTCAGAAGCCATCCAGTGATAGTAGCAAGGATGTATTGTCGTTCATAATCCTCTTCTCGGAGGTGCCTTGCCTCTGAGTTGGTAAGTTGCTCAACTGCAGTGACAAGAATAACATGTCGATCTTGAACAGGTGCCCAGCCACATATCATACCAAATAGCATGCACGGCCAGCTACCTGACTGCAGAGGGATTACGGTTGCGGCCGGAAAGTGCTGTTGCGGATCGATCCTCTGTCCCATAAACTTCAAGACCTCAATGGTGGCTAAGCGTAGTTGGCTCCTGGGCACTACAGCAAAGGTTTTCTTCAGAGCTTGTAAAGCAATGACGGCAATTTCTTGCTCGGCGAGTCTGTCAGCCGCCTCAAGGGATCCTGAAGCGGCCACAGGATCGGGTGTGCTTTCATTCTTTTGAGGAACAACAGTGCTCATTCTACGTCGCAGAACAAGCTCCTTTTCCGTCTCATGTTTCTCTTCTTCTTTATGCTCCAAAGTGGTCAGATAATGGCCTTGATCGGCGTAAATGTTCTCTAGTATTACGGGGACTATGACAGAAAGTTGTCGGCTGGTTTCTGTTGCAAGAGAGTCTGATTCAGCAAGCGCTCTTATTGCACTCAACCCAGCCTTTCTAAATCGCATTCGAACCGGAAGTGATTTGGCGCTTTTATGCTGAACTGGGGTGTCTTTCGAAGCAAAAGAGGCGTACAAGCGGACAATCTCTTCGTATTGGCGAATGTAATCTTGATCAGCTGCCAAAACTGCAGGATCTTGATGTGCACAAAACGCTGCCCAGGTTGGGACACTTTCTTCAATCATTGTCACATCGAGAGAGTTTAAGATTGTCTTGAAGATTCGAAGGGTTGCAGCCGCGTACAGAGGAAGGTCTCGAGGACATTTTTCGATAAGCGCCCTTAAAATCTGTAAAGTTACAGAAACTTTGCTACAGTATTGTTAGGCTAAACGGTAATGGCTTAGAAGAGGTACCTACCCAATACGAACGTTCCAGACATCGCTGATGACCCGTTTGTCTAGAAAATCAGCCACCTTCTGCAATTTACTGCGGCGCGTGCTGGCATAATAGAGAAGGTAGCTGAGTTCGCTAGAATTGGGCTTGAGTTCAACATTGTTCTTTTGATGGCGCGGATAGCATTTCAGGACAAGGACCTGATGCTTCGGCCGGATTTGATTGCGCAACGTCTGCATGACCATGAGGACGGTGATGTCCCCAAGATTGGGGATTTTATATCCGGATAATCGCGTACGAAACGGTTACTCGAAAAGGCTTAGTTAAAGGTTCATGTATGGTGAATGTAGCGATGACGGCAGCGTAAGAACATCCAGGCGCGTGGAGTGAAGTAAGAGCAAGGGCAGATTGGATTCCCCTCTGCACTAGAGTAGCACCAGCTCAAGAGGAGAAGGGTTGAATTGGATTTGCAGTTGTGTAGTTGTATGTAGGCGGTGGAAGAAGTTGTAGAATCAGCTCTGAAGTCATCAGAGGAGCTTGGAAGCAGCGGTCAGAGGGCGGAGAAGAGTGGATGCGCATGGAATGGGGACCAAAGACGCGCAGTCAAGTGAGAATATGGATAAGTGATGTGATAGCACAAAAGAAGCAGAATTCGACATGATAGTAGGTGTTTCGGACAATGTTAGGATGGTGATGGAAGACGACAGAGTTGTTGGTTTAGGGAGTTTGTCACCAGTGCCAAGACCAAGTTCCATTGCGGCTTTGAAGTTGGTTGAGGCAGGCACGGCAGGAGCCCAACGCCCCCCCTGCAGGCCTTGAAATCCTGAGGACTGAGCTCCCACGTTGACGCTCTTTTCCTCCAGCTTCCTGGCTGGTTATCGCTCCCGTGCTGATCCTTTTTAATGTTGATAAAGTGATAATACATACTACGATGTACCTACATCAATACCAACCTCCAAGAATCTAATCATACATCGCTTGGTTTCACTTCAACATACATAGCGCTTTCAGCATCATAGCCATGAATCAAGGCAACCTGAAAACCGGCAGCTTCAACTCAAAAGTGTGACATTGGTGTGCGCATGTCGCTTGATGCAAGACATAAAGAATCACCAAGTGATCCGCAGCCAGGGCAAGACAAGCCTTGGTCTTTTTGGCCAACGCTTTTGCTCTTCTAGATTCCATCCAGAGAAGATTCCTGATAATCTGGCCTCGTGCCTAGTCCTTTTATGAAGCTGTACTTCTACCTGTGTAGCTTTTCGACTTGTACGACTGATGTTGATCTGGCCACCTGTCTGCTTGTCCTCGTGTCTCAAGTACCTTTGTACTACTCACTACCAAATGCCCAGGCTCGTTTCTAGATGAAATACTGATCTCTGAACCTCTTGTTTTGTTAGCGTACAATGGAAGATTCATATTCAACGCCGTATACCGTATGCTTTGATTTCACGAGTGAATCGTGATTGAATACTTGGATGGGAACTCCTGTCACAGTACTACTCTAGTACTCTATCTCGCCTAGTAGTACACTCTCGAGTATCCCGTCTGTTATTGGTACTACCTCTATCTCATAATAAACAGGTCGATGCCATTCAGATGCTAAAAGTAAGAAAACATTGAGATTCCCCGGACACTCACTTAGGGACCGAGAGACCAGCTGCTTAGCTGAACCACATCTCTCGGCCCGAGGATTTCAAGTTCTTCCACATGCAGTCATAATAAATGCAATTGTCAATCATTTCAGCATGTCTGTCCTTGTGTAGCCTGCAAATTCAAATGCGGATGGAGATTTGTGTTTACCACGGAGCTTCAATGGAGGCTGGAGCGGACAATACAATGTATGAAGCCGAAGCAAGGGTATCGCAGCTTCAAAATGCTCAGATCCGCCACGGACCAGCTTCCAAGACATGAGGGGAAAGCCTCGGAAGCTAAAGCTTGGAATCTCTCCATCGACATCTCGTTTCCCGACTCGAGACGATCTTCGAGGAAGAACATAAACTGAGGACACATCTTGCATCAACCCGAGTCGCCCACACTGCAAGTCTGCAACGTGATGAGACTAAAACGCGCTCCGCACCATCTCGCCTCTCTCATTGGATGACGTATCATACACCAACCATCAACAACAAAAACATCAACACCAAACGCCCCCAACAATCCTCCTCTCTCCATCATCGCGTCCCATCCTCACCTAACGAAAACCATCAAAACCTACGCCAAAATGGTCTCAACGCGCAACCACCCAAAAACCTTCCCGGCCCCTGATCTCTCACCGACAAAATCCACATCCGCTTCATCATCATCTACCTCACCCACCAAAGCTTCGCGCCCAAGCAAACGCTCTGAATCCCCCAACACCGACACCAACGAGTCCACCGCCCTCGCCCGCCCCAGCGCGCGTCGCTCAACAAATGCCTGGACGCACACCGCCACCCCGCTAACGTTCGTCTGGCTCGCCATCTCCCTCCCCCTCGTCCTTTGGGACACGGGCTTCGTTCTCGGCCGCCCACATACCTTCCCTGGCGGAAAATGGCACGCGCCTTTTTCACCGTATGCGATTTATGTGCACATTGATGACTTGTATGCGCCAGCTGCGTGGGAGCGCAAGGATGGGTTTACTTCTGCGCAGGGGACGCTGAATTTGATTGAGACAAGTGTATATTTGGCATACTTGTGGATTATATATGCCTACGGACGGCCAGCAACTGATGGAAAGGATGTTAAGGGAGTGAAGAGTGTGGTGGGCGGCAGGAAGGTTGTGGGACGGGAGGCGGGGATTGCGACGTTGGTTGGCTTTGCTGGGTTTATTATGACATTGAGTAAGACGGTGCTTTATGGTATGTCATATCGTGAGTAGAGTGGGAGGGCGAAGCTAATTGTGATAGTGTTTGTTACGCATTTTGGGGAGTGGGTGAGTCTGAGACAGCATGATTGGTGGACGATCTTTTCGCTGTGGATTTTCCCAAAGTGAGTTTACTGATTTGTGTATCGAGATATGTGCTAATGTGGTGGTTTAGTGGTCTTTGGATTGCGCTTCCTGCATATTTGACTTATTCTTTTGGGTCGCAGATTCTACAAGGCTTGGAGCAGGCTGCTGGCCTCCCTCAGAAAAAGAACAAGTAAAGCGATTATAGGATCCAAAGGATCGGAGCTACAGAAGAAGATATGGAAGATTTTGATGCATTGTCATTAACGAGATGGTTCAGCGAACGGTGTATGTCTTGATATAGAAATGTGCAAAGTTGAGGGGATGTTCTATAGACTACTCTAGAGTAGTGCTTACAACAGCTCTTCTTAGTTTTGCTATGGATCACAGGTATTATGGTTTAAGAAACTGTATTTGATATCGGTTCAGTTCGCATCAATTGGCAGGGATAAGAACTCTGACTTCGATCGCATTAGAACGTGGAACTGCGAGTACTAGTAATTTATACTACTCTGAGGTAGTTGACTAGCAATAGCTTATTATTCGTAAATATACTTCTAAACTGTACAAGTATAAGCGACAAGCATAGGTATAATAATGAAACCCAAGCCAACTACTACTGTGTTTAGGTAGCATCGGATGCAGCATAGTGGATTCGAAAGTACCTCTGGTAAAAGGTAGTGCTTTTTGGAGAGGCAAAGATGTATCAGAGTGGACCTGACCAGACCACACCGCGACTTATCACAGAGATCAGCACACTTCCTCAACCAATCCGAAAATGGCGCTTCTGTTAAGACTCTAAGCATCATGGCCAGGTCCGGTTGGTCGTTTTGGCTAGACCTTGAAGTTGCATATCATGCAGGGTCCAGGCTTGAGCTCTTAATTTTTTGGAGCCTCGGAGAACAATATGAAGGAACTCTCCGTCTTTAGACTCTTGACGGAATACCAAACCCTTGGGTTGTTGAAGAGTGCGTTAGGAGGGCGAGACCAGTCTGGTGGGCGTGATCATATGCTCTGGACAGCTGCCCAGGACTGAGTTGGGAGGATGATTACATGTCTTGGATCTTATCTCGACGTTTGTAGACAGGGAGTTGTAGGGTTCTATCGGATAGCGATGCCGAAAGATCGTGTGTAGGACTTCGGATGACAGCTGATTACGACAGTTGATTCTGGTCGTACTGTATCAGTTCTATCATGGATGATCCGGCCATCTTTTGGCGGGTATTCAGTGGTACGAAGAGGAAGCAGACAGGTGCATCCAAAACATGTTCTACTCATCATCTGAGAGTTTGCTATTCGCACTTATCGAGTTGGGAGTTGGGAGGGATAGAGCGGGCCCCCACCTCATACGATTGAACCCCTCATCGCGTGCGTCGTCTTTTGCTTTTGGCTTCACCCTCCTTTGCATCCCAATTCCCAAGTAACTCTGCCGGGGCTAGACGGTATCTAGGTACTTCGTCTGGATGCAAGTCGGCAATTCGACGTCTCTAGCCCAATGTACCTTCATGCATAACCGCCCTTCCTACTGCTCAAGGCTCAAGCTGGCTGGTCCGTCTTTCTGCCCCGGCAATTGTCTTTGTTCTTGACATCTCTACTATCTACACTCCCTACACTCTGATCCATCTTGACTGACCACTTGATCCTCTGACACCCTCCTCCCATCTTGATCTTCTGTTTTTGTGCTGCCATATTATACAATCTATGTTGGCGTCCCAAATATAACCATATTCACTCCTCGCCCACTGCTCCACGCTTCAGTGCTGATCATCTCCTAAACCCGAGTCAAGCAAGCCAAAGGACGGCTAACCACTCACCGTCCCAACCACCAAACGCCGACTCCACCTACGCAATAGATTTCACTATTATCTCAGCTTCAACCTTTCGCCAGCAGCGAATGTAAGCTTAGATTCACCCTCTCGGTCACTTTTTGTGCTCCTTGACCAAATCACCAATTCTTGCCTACAGCCTTGTACAAGCCCAACCACAGTGGTCTTCGGCAACCACCAAGATCTCCAACAATGGATACCGAACAACCCTCAATCGATGCAATTGCTCAAGCTCCCTTGGACCGGCCCACAATGGCCACCACGGGGCCCAGCTCGCCAACAGAGCCCATCTCTCCTAACGAAATGGCACCAAACACGAAGAAAAGCAAGGGACGCAAACGCATGTTTTTAGGATTACACAGAATATCGTCATCTCCTTCGTTGGCAAAGATGAGGCCATACAAATCTAGCAGTCGAGCTTCAATGTCCTGCGTTTCTCTCCATTCTTCATACGATCCCATGTCCAGCTCCTCTCTAAACTCTGAGCTCTCTCAGCAGTTCTCAACAGCTCCAACTTCGGCTGCAAACAGCCCGGGTCCAGCGACACCTACCTTCGATCTGAGACCTCGCGCCAGAACACTGGAAAGAAACTTGTCTTCAAATGTCGGCCTCCCTTTTGGAGTTCATCCGGTTTCTCCGGGTCTGTCTGAGGGTACAATTGCAGAAGAAGACTACTTCTCATGTGCGGGAACGGCTGACGAGGTGCAAGACCTCCCCAGGAGAAAGAACTTTAATTTCTGGAATGATATGCCCTCAGAGATCCGCATACAGGTCCTAAGTTTCCTTACCCCACGCGAAGTCGTGCGCTCATCCCGCGTTTCCAAGATCTGGTACGATTTCTGCTTCGATGGCCAACTGTGGAGCAGGCTGGACGCCTCGGAGTATTACCGTGATATTCCGGCCGATGCTTTGGTGAAAATCATCTCAAATGCTGGCCCCTTCGTACGTGATCTAAACCTGCGAGGATGTGTACAGCTACGCGAGAAGTGGACACTGAAAGGCCTCATCGAAGCTTGCGGAAATCTGGAAAACTTTTCTTTGGAAGGCTGCTTGATTGATCGGGCATCGGTGCACAGCTTTCTTCTACAGAACTCGCGCCTGGTTCACATTAACGTTTCTGGTCTACCAGCTGTTACAAACGCCGCTTTGAAGATAATCGGTCAGAATTGTCCGAAGCTGGAGCTTTTGAATGTCACTTGGTGCCAAAATGTCGACACTCGAGGAATAAGAAAGGTAGTTGAAGGCTGTCCGAACCTTAAAGATCTGCGAGCTGGAGAAGTGCGTGGCTGGGACGACGTTGCCTTCTGTTTAGAGCTCTTCGAACGGAACTCTCTTGAACGCTTAGCTCTCACAAACTGCGACGCCTTTACAGATCAGGCGCTATCCGCACTCATCGTCGGCGTGAATGGAGAAAAGGACTGGGATACAGGCCGAATCATCTGTCCACCCCGAAAATTCAAACATCTTGATTTTACTAGATGTCGCCAACTCACAGATGCCAGCATCCAATTGTTGGCACACAATATTCCCGATCTTGAAGGTCTTCACTTAGCCAAGTGCAATCAGCCAAATACTCTTCCAGCAACATGGATCACCGATGCCAGCTTAACCAAGATATTACCAACATTTCCACGTCTTACACATCTAGATCTTGAAGAGCTAGAGAATATCACAAACGCAACACTTAGTGCCATAGCAACATCACCTGCCGCAAACATTCTCAAACATCTAAGCATATCCTACTGTGAAGCTCTAACCGATGCTGGAATGGTTCCGCTGATTAGAGCCTGCCGACATCTCGAGCGCATCGACATGGACAACACCCGAATATCCGACCTCTGCCTCATCGAAGCAGCCGCCGCCGTCCGCGAACGCAATCGTCAAGCCGCCAAAAAGGTCGTTGGTAAACGAGGAGTAGCGCAAGACGTGCACATCGGCTTACGAATGGTTGTATACGACTGCCCGAACGTCACATGGATGGGCGTCCGCGAAGTCCTCTCTCGCAATGCCGAAGTCATTCGCCCACCAAGCCATATCCTCTTAAACCCAGCCTCTGCAAGCTTCAGCTCCACGAACATCGCGGACTCGTTGACGACGGGCTTCTCTGCCGGTACGCTCGCCGATATATCCTCCAAAGCGCCGGCCGAGAAGGCGAGGCCAACGTATTGCCACGAGGTCATTTCCTTAAAGGCATTTTATACTTGGCAGCCTACCATAAATGAGCACTCTAAACGCGTACATGCGTGCGATTTCGATCGCGCTCGCAGACTAGAGCGCAAATGGGCAGAGTTTATGATGTTAGGCGAAGAGGCATCGCAAGGCGGCAGACGACGACGCAGACGCATGCGTGAGGCGCTTGAGGCAATGCATGGTGAGGAGGGTGTGGTCGATGCCAATGGCGTGGCAGTCCGGAGGCGGAGAGCTAGAAGCTCGCCGCTGAATGGTGGCAACTCATGTACGGTTATGTGATATAGCTTTTTGTGGTATGATATGGTGATACGAATTTATGGTACAACTGAATACATGGCATAACTTTACACAAAGTCCTTTTTTCGCTAATGCAAAATCATGAAAGAGTCTTAGTACGTGTATACCATCAAGTGCGGTGGGAACTATAGCACTTGATCAACAACAGATCCTATGGGAGCCATCAGCTGCGATGGGAGTTGTGTCGTTTTTGGTATCCTCCGATTCCGTCGAGAAATGTGGATGAAAATACCGTTTATCCTCTTCCGCGTGAAACGGCAAAACGCCCATCGCATGCGATGGCAGCCATAGCACTTGATCAGAAATATTAAATGCACTAGTAATCATAGCACTTGATCAGCAGTATCGAATGCGCTGGTGGCTATGACACCTAATTAGAAATATTAAATGCGCTGGTAGCCATAGCACTCGATTAGAAATATCGAATGCGCTGGGAACCATGGCACCTAATTAGAAATATCAAATGCGCTAGTAGCCATAGCACTCAATCAGAAATATCGAATGCGCTAGGAGCCATGGCACCTAAACAGAAATATTAAATATGCTAGTAGCCATAGCACTCAATCAGAAATATCGAATGCGCTGGGAGCCATGGCACCTAAACAAAAATATTAAATACGCTAGTAGCCATAGCACTCAATCAGAAATATCGAATGCGCTGGGAGCCATGGCACCTAATCAGAAATATCAAATGCGCTGGTAGCCATAGCACTCGATCAGAAATATCGAATGCGCTGGGAGCCATCACTATTTTGGGTATATCGCGAATATTAAGAAAAATAGAAATTGACACGAGCAAATATTAAGAATTGTATTTCTTGGACTAATTACATTACTACTTTTCCTCCTTTTCCTTCTTTTCCTTAGCTACCTGACGACGTGTTTTGCCCGCCAACGACATATCAGGCTCAAAAGGGTCGCTGATAGACCCCGGACCAGGCTTTTCCTCCTCTTCTTCCTCTTCCTCCTCACTCTCATCTCCCGCAGCCGCCGCAGAACCTTCATTCTATTGCTGGTTTTGCGACGGCTGCTGCTTTTTTCGCGCCCACTTTGCTCGCAACCGTGCCGCAACCTTTTCCTCCATTTCCCTTTCCTCCAACAATTCGCTTATCTTTTTTTGGTTCCGCTCATTGTGCTCGATGTAACGTTCTCGCTCTTGCAATACTTTGCTCACATCCTCTCCAGCTCTTGCCAGCCCTTTTCGCGCCCAAGCTTCCAGTTCTTGTTGGCTTTTTAGACCGTGTACTTCAGCCACGTCCTGAGCGTACGCCCGCAGATCGGCGGCCGGGACGGGACCGGGTCCGCCCAGTAGACTGCCATGTGGGTGTGTAAGGCGGATAGACTCATTGAGGGATGAGGGGTAGACACGCTCTGATGATGAGAGTGGAACAGGCCCGGATGGGTTTGTCGGGATTTGACTGGGTGGTACGGGGCGGTCTGGTGTGAGTATGGCTGCTGTCAAGGTATCGGCAAAGTTGGAATCGTACGTTGGTGTTGGCGAGGTAGCTGGGTTTTGTTGCTGGTTGGAGGAGGGCTGTTGGTTGGGAAAAGCCGGGGGCTGATTATTGTGAGGGTTCATCTTGTTGTAGTAGGAGTTGTTGATGTATGGGAGTTTCGTTGATGAGATGTAGTTGAACTGATGGATGATAAGCTCAGCTGGGCATATCAAACATGATGAGTTGGAGATGTAGAGTTGTTGGCGTTGAGTTTGGAGACAAGGAGACTTAATCAAAGATGTACCCCACAGCTAGGTAGTAGCTGTACGGTTAGGAGGTCAAAGCTTGCGCCGCATATTTGGGAACCACGACCAAACTTCTTTCCTTGCATGTGCTTCCATCTCCACATCAGCAAAATCCATCTACAATCCATCTAATAGAGTCAAAGCTATCATGGCTGACAAACTCCGAGCCCAGCAACAGCTTGAGCAGCTTCAAGCTCGCTATGTCGGAACAGGACACGCCGATACAACCAAATTCGAATGGACCAGCAACATTGCCCGCGACACATGCTCGTCCTTCGTAGGCCATGCGCCACTACTTGAATATATGGCTCTCGGTATGGGGGAGAGCAAGGAAAAGGTCCGCGCGATGATGATCGAGGTAAGTCTTTATGCCTCGTTGTTCTGAGTACGCTAACGTGGAAGTAGAAAATGGTACAACCAGTTGGCAAACCACCAGAGGTACAGGACTGAACGTCAGATCAAGTCGCGAGGAATCGAATATGCTAGGAGCGCTACGACGGAGGTCACGAATACAATAAGATGGCGCGCGCGATGAGGACCGTTCTAGAGCATACACGGTAATGTTCCGTCAAGGCGGTTTTGGTTCTACAAAGAAAGAGATGTGTGATGACGGGGCTTTTATATCCATCCGAGCTAAAGTTCTACAAAAGGCCATCTACGAATGAGCCATTAAAAGCCACTTCCCAACCGACGCCGATGCTCTGCGCCTCTGACCAGATAGCGCATATGTAAGCACATAATGCAAGAGATCATCTTTCATGTCCTTCTCAGTCGCTCTCCGATCCACTACCTGTCGGGCCATCGTCGTCTTCCTGAACAACATCGTCTCCCATTGTCATGCTATACTCGGCTTGTTGTAGAAGTGTGCGGAGCTCTTTGTTGCGAGGGTCGACTAGGTCAAATGGTCGAAGTTTTGCGGCATTTCGTATTCTGTCTTCTGTCAGCGCATGCCAAAATTTCACTCTAATTATATACCTTGGATCGCATCCTGCATCGATCAGAATGTCTACGATCTGCTGTCCCACGTCCCAGTTTGCCTTGTCTAGCTCGTTCGTATATCTGACAGCTTTGTGAAGTGGAGTGTCCTTGTCCATGCGATCTAGTTCGTCTATTTCGAGACCCTCCTGATCCAGCAGAAGATCCAGAACATCGTCTACGTCAAATTAGATCCGCTTATGTTCATCCCTTGAGTAGACTCACAGTTTCCACCCACTGCAGCAAGGTGAAGTACGCCCATGCCTATGCCATCTCTTGCACTGTTTAGCAGTTGAGCAATCGCTTCAGGTGCCTTTTTGCCATGTGTTTTGTTGAATTGTTCGAGAACATCGTGGAGAAGGTCGGTGTTATTTCGGCGCGACGCCTCTAATACAATTTCTTTGGGAGAAGCACCCTATAGATGACCATTAGAGTGATCGGGTACCAGTGAAAGGCAGCTTACTTCGTCGGCCATGTTGTATGCCTAAAGTCGTTATTCGGGTAGTGGGGTGGTTTACGAAGGGTATGGATGAATGCTAGTGAGTGACGAGTTGGTGAAGACAAGAAGTCACCACAAAGTCTTGACGGCAGTAACTTGAAGGATTGAAGAGTTAGGGTCAAGGAGTATGATTTGATTCAGTGTGCTCCAGCTTGTGGTCGGTTGGTCCTTGAGTTTCATGAACTAGAGGGGGCAGTTGGCCGTCAGCCCTGGTAGACGGTCGACGCCCCCCACCTATAAATTTATTTTAGGACAGCAGTACCAAGCTCTCACAGCTCTGTTTTTTTGTCAACACTACATCGACCACTTCCAGACTTCCAGACCTTCAGCAATCGCGCTTATATTCACGTATACGCCCACAAATCATTGACCACTATGCAGCTCTGTACGCGTCTAGAACGTCCTATAGCGCGCAGCCTAGCTAACCTTTCACCAGTCTGCCCTTCGTGTTCCAACTTGCTCATCGTCACGAAGACAAGCACAGGTTGCGACGAGAAGGATGTTGGCAAGAATCGTCTAGAATGCCGAACCTGTCCCTTCGAATTTGTCCTGAACAAACGATACTTTGACCGCAAAGACCTAAAGCGAAAGGAAGCCGAAGACATTGTTAGCGGTGGTAGCGCATGGGAGAATTGCTCCAAGACAGAGGGTATATTGATCATGCTTCAATACGTACTCGAGCGGGATCTAACGATGTATCAGTGCAGTGCGTCAACGACAAGTGCGAATCACGAGAGGCCTTCTTCCACACCGTCCAGATCCGCAGTGCCGATGAGCCGATGACAATCTTCTACAAGGTACGAGGACTTATCTGAGTGCCGAACACCTACTAATGACTTTGCGACAGTGTATCGAGTGCGCCCGAGAATGGCGGGAATAGTATACAGGGGAAGAAAACATGCCAAATCCGATCAAATAATCGCACTATGGTGGTCGTTAAGTCGCTCATATTGTTATATGCTTTCGCCAAAAGTCAACTTGCATTTTTATCTTGGATCATAACGGAAGTGGTAAGTTTGTTCACTTCAAGCTCCACACATCGCCATCTCTGACAATCTCAATAGCTCTGTTTTCGTCCAGGGAGCGTCTTCCGGCCTCAAGAATCGCAGTTGTTGCAAGGGTGTTTTTCAGCGTTGGTAGATCTTTGCTGTCCAACGAATCGAGACTGGCTTTGCCATCTTTGAGAGCTTGAACGCCATCGACAAACTTCTCAAATGATACATATCCATAACCCGACTGTCCTGCAAACTCGCCATTCTCATCTGGAGCGTACTTCATATAGAATCTTTCTTTATCAGTATATTGGTCCTGCGCTCTTGAATATAACTCACGGATTGAACCAGGCAATGCTACCAGAATCGCCAGCAACGTCGTAGCCACGCTTGGCTTGGTTGATTCGAACTTCACCCTTGCTTGCTAGGTAGTGGAAATACTGGTTGCTATGCACTCCGGCAGCTTCAGGGGCAGTCCAACTCGCAGTGTAGACACCAGTCGCTTTCTTGCTCGAGTCCTTGGTGTTGATCCAATCAACCAGGAGGGTAATGGTATCCTCAGTCTTTGGATCGCAGTCCAAACTGGCAGCGATTCCCATGGACCCACTCGCAGTGACCTTGATGGGCTTATAGTCGGGCACCATAGCCTCGTTGATGTCGATGTGATGAGAGTTGAGGTAGTACGAAATGTCAGAATCCTTGCCAGCCCAGGCAGCAAAAGTCTTCAACTGGAACTTGGGCTGGGACATGTACGAGTAGAAGTAGTTGAAGTCTCCCAAAGTCGACTTGGCTCGGTGGCGTGCGTCTGCGTACGCTGGATCATATCGCTTGTGGTGCTCAATGTAAACGAATACATTGTGTTTGCGAGCTTCGGCCATGAGCTCTTGGTGCTCTGCTACCGTCTTGACGGCTGGCTTGGTAATGAGCACATGAATCCCCTTTCGAATTGCATAGAGCGCAATGGGGTGATGGGTGGGATCTGGAGTGAAGATTGTGATGGCATCTCCTGGAGAAAGCGCATCAATGGCGGCTTTGTATGCGTCTGGGTCGCGCTCGGTCTCGTCTGTTGGGTATGATGTGAAGGATACATCCAGTCCGTTGTACACTTCCGTGATGTTCTTCTGAAGATGTTGTCCTGTTTACTTTTAGCGTATTTACTGGTCACCATTTCGGATCAACTTACGAATTCCAGGGTATTTCTTCCCTGTCGTCCCAACCATGCTCAAGTTGCCAACCTTTCCACGTCTTCGCAAATCAAAGAGCGTCAATCCAACCACTCCAACCTTTTTGTCTGACCCAGAGGCTCCACCACCGACAAAGCCAGTGGTGTACTCTCCTGTCCCGACCTGATCATGTTAGTCTGGTTTTCGAGGTGTTGTCAAGGTCAACGTACCATCAAAACGTTAAGTGGCGCCATGATTGATCAAATTTCACAAACAGTCCAATCTTCCAGGTCGAATTCGACTGACGTCTTCAATCTTGTTAGACTAGATAAGTAGATGAGCTTGCTAAAAGTACATCTCCTTATTTTAGGTCACTCCAGTGTCTATTAACAGTCTTCTTCCAAACACAACTCACTTCCTCTTAGGGCATAGTCTCGGATCAATTAACTTCGGATATTGTACTGGTACTGGTGAGGATCCCGCGATCATGGGTATATCTAATTCGTGGAAGAATATATCAGTCGCCTAGCATAAAATGCTGCAGCTACTGCTCCCCAGTTCCCCACTGTCAACCGACGAATCGCCAGCAGTATATGAACCGTTAGCAGCATGACTATGTTTTTCCTTCGTGCAGCTGGTTGAACTGCAGGGTCAAATGAAGCTAAGCAATTATAACTTGCTAAATCTCCCCCTCCTCGGCTTGCATTGAGCGATATGTCCCAAACCGCAATCGGACCCTGGAAAGTTCTGGCCAATTTCAGGACAAGATATTAGCCCTTTGGAGTGTACATTGAGGCCGCAGGCTCTAGTACAGATTCCCCCTCGTAATGCTTGACCAATTGTATCGCGGCCGTTGGCCAGTCTCGTGCGATGGCGCATCGATTCGAGGCTCTGAATGGGTATTCGACCAGTTGGTGTGGGATGTCATTATCAAATACAATGATAGCCTTCAGCGTCTCTACCCATTCTTTTCTGCAGGGTCCTAATGTCAAAATATCTAGTATCCACAGTCAAGAGCTTATAAGAGTAGCACTTTGGTCCGTTGACGTTCAATGCCGATTTCTATTCCCATCGTCAACCCGATCTCGCTAGGATTGAAGCTTTTTTGTTAGATTGCTTTTCCGGGGTTTTCGGTTGTTATTCAAAGGCCCGGGATTCATTCATTACTCGTTTACTCTATCGGTTCAAACCCATTGCTGACTCTATTCTATTCATGTCACAGGATCACTGGGAATAAAACACCAAATCTCCCACAAAATTCACTATATCAGGACCTGTGGTAACAGTACTACCATTCCATAGATCTCACGATCCAAACTACTATCACACATTTTGCTCTCGACGAGAGTTTTGGAAGTAATGGCTCAAGCAAATGGCACCGCGAGGCAGCGTAATCCTCTCCGACCAGGCATATATAGTCCAGTCATGACCTTCTTCGACCC
Organism: Microthyrium microscopicum; assembly: GCA_010405405.1. NCBI lineage: Eukaryota > Fungi > Ascomycota > Dothideomycetes > Microthyriales > Microthyriaceae > Microthyrium > Microthyrium microscopicum. The sequence goes on along the minus strand of MU004236.1, from coordinate 848,591 downwards.
AACAACAGAGGACCTCGATATCCCCACCATCAGAAAACACGCCGTCCGACTGGCCGAAGCTGGATTACAAGGGATCGTCACCATGGGCTCAAATGGCGAGGCTGTCCATCTATCAAGAGAAGAGAAGATCACTGTAACGAAAGAAACCCGTGCCGCGCTCGACGAGGCTGGCTTTTCGCATATCCCTATCATGGTCGGCACCTCTGACCATTCCATCCGAAATACAATCGAGCTCTGCAAAGATGCTGCTTCGGCGGGCGGTGAATACTCTCTTCTGGTGTCCGCTTCGTATTATCGCTATGCTATGGACGAGGACGCGCTATATACATACTTTACAAAGGTCGCAGATGGCTCGCCTATTCCGATCGTGCTGTACAACTATCCTGGCGCTGTCGCTGGTATTGACATGGACTCTGATTTCCTGATTCGTTTGGCGGAGCATCCAAATATCATCGGGACAAAGTTCACCTGCGGAAACACAGGCAAGCTTACACGCGTGGCGCTCGCGGTCGATGCAAAGACACCAAAGAGCGAGGGATCAGGGTACATGGCCTTTGGCGGCATGGCAGACTTTACTGCGCAGACGGCAGCGAGCGGTGGCAGTGGTATCATTGCAGGTGGCGCCAACGTATTACCCAAGACATGTGTCAAGGTGTGGAATCTGTGGGCGGAGGGCAAATACGATGAGGCGATTGCTATGCAGAAGGTGCTGAGCAAGGGCGACTGGGTGTTGACAAAGGCGGCGATCCCGGGCACAAAGAGCGCAATACAAAGCTATTATGGATACGGCGGATATCCAAGAAGTCCGTTAAAGCGACTGTCGGATGAGCAGGTGAAGCATGTTAAGGATGGCATTGCAGAAGTCATGGCATTGGAAAATAGTTTGTAACACAAAGAATTGGAACTTTAAAAGCGCATTGAGGAATTGGTCATAGGCAAGAGTTTGTACATAATTCTAGGAGATATGGAAGAGATCATTTGATGGAAAGTTGAACATGATGGGTGGCCCGCAATCAGATATGGCACCCTACAGTACTCCTAGGAAGGCTACGATGATATGCATACTAAGGTACATTTAAATATACTCGCAATTGATAGATCACAGTCGATTTTTTGACTGCTCCCTTTCATCGACGATCCTGGAATATCAGCCTTGCCCAGAAAGGGGATTTAGCTTAGCATTAGCAGACCCACATCTGATGACGGTTATCATTCAGGGGAATCGATGAGATGTTTCTAAATCCACAATTCAGAAATCTGAAACGTTCACTCTCATCTTATTCTACAGAATGATGATCTCTTCGTCATAAGATTTGCGATGAGAGTGAAGTGACACATTCCGCAAACCACACCGCAATCGTCATATTTAACAAAGAAAGAATCCAACCCACAATTGTTATTCCGGTTTGAAACGTCAATCAGGACTGTTACTTCCTTGTCCCAGAAAATTACCACAAAAAACATATACTTTACGATTTGATATCCGCGCGGAAGCCCCCAACTACATCGCCAGGTTTCCGCCATGTCGCCAGTACCAACATTTACAAACTCGCCATTACGGCCACAAAAGGGTGCAAAGACAGACAAGTCAACCGACGACTCTCCAACAAAGAACCTCCACATGCAAACCGACATGCAAGCCGGGCCAAGTGAGCCAACATCACCAACCAGCTCACCACTCCAAACGCCACCACCACCTCAAAGACTACCGCCGCCAAACCAGGCAGAACCATCTCAAACCAACCGTCCCTTAACCTGGGCACCATCCACAGCATCCGCAAGCCCAACCTCACCAACCTCACCAACCCACTTCCCAGCACCCCCCAACACCTTCCACACGCGCCACTCAATCTCCTACCCACACCGGCAAATGGGCAGTCCACCCGCAGAGCCTAGAAGGCACTCGCTAGTGCACCCGCCAAACTACATGCAAAACCCCTACATTGACGGCACAGCCGAGCAGCGCGCGCGGTACCAAAGTCTAGTCGAGGAGGAGAAGGAGGAAGCTGGCATATGGGGAGAAGTTAGCAGGTTTGCAAAAGATCTGGGCGATCGGCTTGCGGATGCGGAGGAACAGGGGTGGAAATGGCTGAAGAGGAAATAAGTAGAAAATGAGATGTGGCACGGTTGGATTATGGATTGATGGGTGATGATTTGATGGTTGATGTGTTTATTGATACAAGATAGATATACATGTGTGATGTGGAGTAGGGTATCGTGAGATCTAAGCGCTTGTACTATGCATGCTATGCTCTGGTGTATTTTACAAGAAGGGAATTAAAACTCCGCCATATGCGCCAGCATATTCTACTTTACAATTGAGAAGGGGTCGGTGTTTGTATTGTACACTCAATGCTTCATGTCTTTTTGTGAAGTTCTGCGACTTTGTCCACAAGCCATAGAGAAGTGTCAACAAATTGTCGCGCCATGCGGTTTCGGAGCTCGGTAGTTTGTTTCTTGTTCTTTGATGGGGATGTTGTATCCGCTATTTCTACGTTTGGATCGCCAGTCAAATGCAACGAGAATGATCCCACCTGCCCACCATTAGGCAGGGACAGCATGGACAATGATGCTGGGAATTTCTCGCAGGTCCGAAGCTCAGCAGGGTCTTCCGATTGATTGGCTACAGAAAATGAGAGAGTTTCTCGTTTTTGTACATCGGCAATCATGTAACGGATCTTATTGAACCTGGGCTTAATTGCTTGGGGCGTAGTAGCCAGTAAGCTGTGGGGAAATGAGAGTATTGGTTCAGCATGGAGCTGCTTGATGGGCTTATTCTCGACGATTTGAGCCAGAATCTGTCGGAGAAAGGGAGCAAAGCCTTCGTGCTGAGTGAGATCGAAACCATCTCCGTATTCTTTTCCAAAGATTATGGAATCATTTGAGGTTTGGCTAGCAATTTTGACGTTGTTCGCAATTTCAAGATCTTCCAAAGACGCTCTCTCGTCAAGAGTCTCCAAGAGCTCAGCGGGCGTCATGTCATCCGCTATGTTGGGTTTGGTTGTAGATTTGGGGCCGGCGGTGATGTTGTGTCTTTGTATGGTCTTATGACTAGACTCTATTGTAGTCGAAAATTGCAGATCTAAAGGCATATGAGGAAGCATAAGGTTGTGGGTTTCGTTTTTGACGACTGCAGCAATGCTTTGGATATATGTCGTAGCCCTGTCTGTGGGATTCAATCTGAAAACAACCTCGACTTCCGGAAATTGAAATGGTATTGTGTTGGATTTCCTGCCTGGAAGCGGCTCAGGTACAAGGTGGAGTTTTAGTTTGGTGCGACGCTTGAAATGCTCCGAATAGTTGAGCTCGCGAAGTAGCGGGAATAGGTTTGGAGTAAATGGGAGGAAAGTTGTTGTACTTGGATCTGCAAGAAACTCTGTCTGTGGCAATTGGAAGGGTTCAGCAATGTGCTTTAAAGATTCAGGTAACTTCGAGTTCTGTGGTCCAGCTTGTGATAGAAAGTATCCCAACGTTGCAGAAGTACTGACGTTGCATTTTGTAAGCCAGCTACAAGCTGGTCCAAACTTGCCACGGCTCTCCTTGTTCAGATCGTGACCCTTCTCATAGGGTGCAAATACGTGGTATAAGTTTTTCCAGAGAAGCTCTTTCTTTTTGCTTTGAGCTATGTGAAGATTGGTTTCTTTAAAGGAGACATCCTTCTGCTCATCGCTTGTTGTCGATACTTCAACTGTTCGCAAGAACGGTACTGGAAGAAAACTGGAAGATATGTGACTAGGGACTGGGACCAACCGATTAGTTAGCAGCCTATTTTTTCTTCGGCCCACAGGCAAAGGTATTGTAACTCTCTGAACAGTCTCAAAATACTTGGTCAACGACAACAATGCATGCTTGACGGATATCAGATCCAGACGATTGCCTGCCAGGATTTTGATCACTCTTTGTTCTGTCTGTACCGCGTCTTCTTGACCATTGATCGTGCTGTCCGATTTCTTCGCCCATGTTATAATGCAGCGATTTCGATCAGCAATGTTTTGTAGGTCTTTAGATTGGATTTCAACCTGGAAAGGTCGTTTGTCGAATTGAGTTTTGGAAATTGAATGTTCTTGGGAGAGTGATTTTGGACGATCGCTGGCTTCTCCTTTGGACTTTTGGTCGTCCCTCGTCTTGTCTGGTTTTGGACTCCAGGAAGTTTGCATAGCAATGAGATCGATGCGTTCAGTTATGATATTTCTGCACAATTCATTGATGCGGTGAGTAGCGTGCTTTACCATCGGTTGAGCTCCAGTTACCCGTATGAATCGAGCAGGGCCGTCCTTATTAGTCGCGTTTTCAATAGTGACATGACCGTTGTCGGTAGTGTCTGCCTCCGTAGAAGAGTCAGAGAGACCTTCGTTTATGCTTTCATCGGCTTTGAAAACTCTCGGCGCTTGCTCGGCGTGCAAATCCCGTTCTGTGTCAATTTCAATCTTGACTTTAAGGTAATCTTCAATTTCTTGAATATTCGAAGGTTCTTGATTGTTCGTTAGTAGACTTCCTAAAGATTGGCTATATCAACTCACGTCCAACAGTCAAGAAGTGACAGTTATGTTGGTTCATTGGCCGAGAGGCGGAAACAATATTCGAGTACTCTCCTTCCGTCTCGACTTCCCAGCAAGCCTTGAGCATACCACTTATCAATACTTTCTTATGCGCCGCCTGTCGTTGTTTCTTGGAAACGGGTTTGGCAGATTTTGACTCTGAACTGGGCGCTGCGTGCTGCTCTTTTTTGATTTCACGCTGAGTCCATGGAGACTCAAGGCTTCGCTTTGGGTTAAGCTTCTGTTGATGTGCCTTGCGGTATTGCGTAATTTGTCCGACTGTAAATGTTTTTGCAATCAATTCTTGAAGAGACTCTGCCTCTGCAAAGGACAGAACCGGGGGCACAGTCGGAGATACTCTTTGCGGTCTTAGCTTTTCAAAATCAGCAAACACGTCCTGCAAGTCTGAGCCATCTTCGCCAGTTTTGTTGTCTGCGCTATTGACAATCTTGGAGAGGGTGGTTTGCGTAGATTCATTACGCGGTGCATTTGCTGGCGCGTCATCCGTATCCACGTTTTGGCTTTGCGACGGCTCTGAACTTTCAGACCCTTCCGCCTGACTCTTGAACTCCAAGATCTTGGTTCCTTTGTCAACATCGTCGATATCGTCGTTGTTCGACTCTGATTGAGCCAAGATCAGAACTTCCGCAGGTTTGCCGAAGGAGTCGACCGCCAGCTGCTTGCTCTTAGACTGGAAGGTCTTTCCATCTTTCTTATTACGAATGCGTCCGAGTCGCAGTGAAACTCCTTTAGTATTCTTTTGCGATGAGTATAACGGCGCCTCGCCTGTCGCACGAGTGTCATTGCCAGATGATGATGTTTGTGAATCTTGTTCTGCAGGAAGTCCTGTGGCGTAACATCGAGAAGGAGGTAGACGAGGAGAGGGTCGGAGGGAAGGAATGCATAGGGGACGATGAGAGCATCGTGCTTTCTGCAACTGGATGCCGCGACGGACCGGCGCAAGCATTTAGTATTCGGGGCATACCCAAGAAGAGGTGGATTGAAAGTTGTCTAAATATTTCGCGACAGGAGATCTCGGAGTTTTGGCAGTTCTCTTTTTCAACGCTTGGACCACCCGTCGCGACCCACAAGGCTGAAGGCACAAGGCTGAGGAATAAATAGCTGAACACTCCGGAGCGAAGGCTGTTTGGAAGTTGTCCACTTTTATACCATTGCAATAGTGACTAGAGCATGTAGAAAAGCTCTTGGTTAATTATCGTTTCACACTTTCCCCCAAAATGTCACAAGATGTTTAAATTATTGATTATTAGAAATTGACATTAATGTACTCTGGTTGACGTAGCCAATCAATCTATAAGGTCCCGTCAAATTACTCATTGTAGCGAAGATGCAGTACGCTCCAAATATTGCACAGCTCCTTTTGACGTCGCACAATTCGTAACAGGCGAATTAGAAACACTAGCATTTTGTGGCGCCCATTGTCCATCCTGAGGTCTACCATACGCCTACAACCATTAGTGTATATTCAGCATTAGTAACTTGATCAACTCACATAGAAATAGTACCAAGTTTCACTTAGGTATATCTTGCCTGCATCAGTGGAACCCTTACCAGCAGCAGTGGTGTTATAAGCCGGGCCAGAGCAAGCAATGTAAGGAAGTTTGCCATATCCTTTGGTCAATGCCGTCTGGATGTCCGAGAGACTATAGCTTGTAGTGTTTGAAGGTCGAATTCCTGCCTGTGTAAGCCAACCCCAGGTAGGGAGGCGCTGGTAGTACTTGATGGCGGTCTCGTAGAATTCGGCAACTTCTTGGTGCTGCACGTATAGGGGACCATAGCATGGCACATCGAATGTGCTGAAGCAGGTGGCGTGCTTGGAGAATTCATGGCCCCAAAAGTCTGTGTTTGGCGCTCCTTGATTGATCCAGAACTTATTCATGAAGGCAAGAAGATCTAGCTTTCCGAGGGCAGTGAGAAAAGTACTGACTGGAGCACCTTTGTACGCTGGGACTGCAGTGCCATTTGGAAGACCATTTGTCGTGTTTGGGGATGGTGTAGGGTCATATTGGCGATTTAGATCGCAATATTGTGTGTAACTTCCGTTGCAGAAATCGGGCCTAAAAAACTGTTAACTAATGTCTGTTGTTGGTCTATTGCGTGCATTTCAATGGAGCTTGTCACCAGTGAGATTAGTGTAAACACTTACCAAAGACCATGAAGTGTCCAAGAATCAGCAGGAAGCTTTTGACCTTGAGATTCCAAACCCGTATAAGTATCCCAAAACTGCGTCGACAAAAACAATCCTACAACCCCAATCAGACACAATCCCCAAGACCCACATAATCAAACTTACCTCCAAAAGTCTCTACACAGCAAGTATCAATCGACTTGCTAACATTAGCCACCAACGTAGGCGGAGAACAAGAAAGAAGCGGCTGCGAAAGCACACATGTATGATTCAAGTTCGACTCGCCATACAACGAGGCCACCACCCCACCAGCCAAAGACGCAGCAAGCAATAGTTGAGCGACCATGATTTTGTTCGGTATATATGGTTCGCGAAGTAAATCTTCAGCAAGGATATTGTACAGCTTACCTAGCTTGGGCGGGCAAGCAAGCTCATCATATATGATCTTGAGCCCGGCATGCTGGATTGTCTACCTCTGATCCTGGATTGCATGGATCATGCTTCCCACGTGCATCTTGTACGCTGAAGCTATAGGATAGGCCGTTCTACGAAATCATCTTTGGAGGGGCAAGATACAACTTTCTGGAAATACAGATTGCTTCCGGCCGGTGGCGGCATGACGTGTGGAGAGCAGAAAGTTGATGGTATGGTAGCCAGTGGGAGGCTGGGAGGTGGAGTAGCAAATGATCCGGAAAGGTTCAAGAGAGAGCTAATAATTCAATGTTAACTAGATTGGGAATGTAGGATAGTATTGGGAGTGGGATTGTTGCATGGTGTTGCAGAAGATTGATCGGACCTGCAGCACTTTGACCATATTCGAATCTGGAGCTGGCCAATGAGTGCAAGCGGACCATCATCGTGGGTATCAAGAGGTAGCATTCGTCGATCATTGACTGAACAAGCTTCGGCATTGTCCGCTTGATTTCTGGTCTACTTTTGCTACAAAGTACGTAAAAGAGTTCACACGCGGTGCGGTTACAGGAAAAAGTTGGCATGAGAGTTGCTCAAACCTCAGCTGAAATTCGGAAGTCGGTCTATTTCTGAGTAAGATCAGGCTAGAAATGCTAAAGACTGTAAAGGGATAAAATGCCAGAATCGCGCCGCTCCCTGGGGTATAATCCGCCTGGATCCAGGTCCATAGAACGAAAATAGGACTGAAAGATGAAAAGGAAAAGATATGGAAATGACAGCTGATAAAGTCTCCATCAATTTGAAGCTCAAGAAGACCATACATCTTGACCTGACAATGGGAGACCATATCAGCCTAAAAATGTGATAAAACAAAAGAAATGCCTAAAAATCGCCAGCCAGTTTCGACTTCGCGATCCGAGGCGAGCTCGATATAACCACCAGTCCCTCACTCTATTCAGCACCGGATGGTTTACGTCCCTTGAAGAAGATACGACGTGTTCCTCCAGATTTTCCAAGATCACCAACTTCAATACTTTTGCCCATTGATCTTTTAGCCTGTTCCACCACGGCATCGACCCACTCCTTCTTCTCTTCGCTCATCTCACCACGCTTGGTCTTTGGCCCGGCCAGCCCAACTTCGTCCCAAGCTAGACTTCGACGTGATCCAGCCGAGGCCACTGACTGTGGAGTTTCGAAAGCCAAACGTGGAGTTGATGTTGCTGAATCTTGTTCAGCTTGCCAGTCTCCGGTAGGAGTATTCGAACGCGAGTAACCATTGACAAGAGTTGCCCTACGGCTTTCAGACCCTTTTGGAGTGACATTTGCCTTGTCCCCTAGAGCCTGGATTTCAATCCGGCCATCACTAACTGCACGGCGACCATGATGCTCTGCATAAATTCGTAGGTACTCGGCCAAATCAGCCCAGCCACCTCCAACTCGAACCATGACGCGTTCCCCGTTTTCACCAACTCGTCTAATAAACAACTTGATCGGCTTATCTTGACCTGTCTGAATAAGATGGTAAAGTCTAATGTCTGGACCACTTGAGTTGGATCTTCGAGATGAGGATTCATCCGCCGGAGCCAAGGTCAACGAAGGAGTTGCTGAACGCGATTGAATAGATGGGCGACGACTTTGAGCAGACGCTGTTCTAAGGCGATTTCTTTTTACTTCAGGAGCATTTGGCTTCGGGCCTGTCCTCAGGCGAATAGGGGTTGGAATTGCATCCAGAATGTTACTAATTTGCTGTTCGAGCGGAAGAACTGGGGAGACTGGCGAAAATGGTGATGATCCAGTCTTTTCCGCGGATGGCAGCGGGCTATACTGAGGTGTTGAGGTTATTAGGTCCTTATCATCAGTAAAGGTAGTAAGTCGTATCCGTGGCCCGCGATCACCTCTCTTTTTCCTCATCATAGCGTTCAAGGGAGGCTGAGGCATTTGTGAGACGCGATTCTTTCGATGGGATGGCGAATCATCCATTTCAAAATCTGGTTCCTCGAACTCCGAGACGACTGACATATTTGACATGTCTTCATAAAGCGAATAATCTCCAAAACCCTCACTAGGGGTAGGGGATCCTACTCGATCTGAACGGCTAATCTCTGTTGCGTCCATGTCAGGGATTGTCAGTTTGGTAGCATCCATTTCCCACTCGGCTTGTTCAGTGATAAAGGGTGTTACTAGCACAGAACTGTCGGCAAGTGATTCAGTAGAGGCATTTTTCATTGACGAGTCCTCGGTGTTGGCAGCAGGCAAAACTTCCGGTTCGACCTCGGTTGCTTTTGGAGGCGGAATCTCTTGAACTGTCCGGTCTACACGATCTTTTGACGAAGACGATAAAGGCGTTTCCCCAGGTTGCTTTTGATGTTGCTCAGAATGCTCTAAAACTGGTGTATGGGGCAAATCCGACGAGTAAGTCCTATTTTGGCCGTCTGGCTTTGAATCATCTGCTTCCGGAGGCGCAAGCTCGGGGACAACTGAAAGAACATCGTGGTCATCAATTTTCTGAGGATTTTCTACGAGTGAACTTGGTGTCTCTGGTGACTCTGGTAATGGTTTACTATGTTCTGTGGCGAGCAGCTGGAGAGTGGGAGGTGTTAGTACTTTTGCTGGTGGTGACATGGCATTTCCAGCCACTGCGGGTATTTGTCTAGTTTCGGGCTCAGTTTGTTTGGGGAAAGTGCTTGGGATAGTCCGATTTGAAGCATTCGGGTCCGGTGGATCTGTCATGACAATGGCCGAGATCTTGGATGAACCAGAATTGAAATGACTTGTTGATGAGTTTGTAGACAATGCTGTATCCGAAGTCTGCTCTAGTGAAGCTATCGTAGCATCCTCAGCGGGTACTCGTTCTCGAGGTACGCCGTCCACGGTTGGCCCCATCGATGCTGAAGTCAGACCTCTGCCTTCTGCAGGAGCTTCGGTAGTTTTGAGATTTGGAATATCCACCTCCTTGACCTCAAAATTTGGCTCTTGCGTTGCTTTAGAATGTGTGGCAGATTCGAGTGCTATTCGAAAGCCGAAAATTCTCCTCTGCGCAGCACAGCACCAATTGGAAAACTCGGCTTCTAATCTTTCGAAGACATCTATCCAGTTTTCCGGCAACAAATCTTCCTGATCTTCTAGAAGATCCAGCATAACATCAAGAATATTGCCTGCACCCGAAATGAAAATATGAGTGTTCCCTCTGACAATGTCTAAATGCTTTTGTTCCTCATCGATCTTTTCTTCACTCAGTGGTGACTGTATATCATTCTCGAGTTGCTGCCAAGCAGTTTTGACATGAATACGCGCTAGTCGATAATTTTGCATAAACTTTGGAATGTGATGGAAAACACTGATTCTTGCAGACCATGTTTTTAGTCGCGACCGAAAACTAGAAGATGCTGGCAAAATGCGAATAAGTGTGCGAGTGACGAAAAATGAATAGTCGTCTAAATATGCAAGGCTGGATGCTGTTATATTCGAACCTCGAGATGACGGTCGAGAGTTGTTTTGATGCAATTCCAGGATGCGTTCTTTTAGGTCGTCGAGATCTAGATGGGGTAGTTCATCATGGATGTGATCTAGCGTAGCCTCGTATTGAGTGAGAATGGAAGAGGAGATGGACCCATGCTCATCAAGCCATGTATCACCATCTGCAGTATGCAAGCCATCGTCAGTCCCCACTTCTGGGTCGTAGACTTCTCGATCAAAAGAGCCCGTCCATTTCCAATGTTCAAGTTCCTTGTGCCAGTCTTGGACTCGTTTCGCGGCATGGGCCACCCGATGCGCAAGATCTTTTTGTGATGCAGTAAGCGAGTCGTCATTCAGGATCTGGTCAAGTGTGGGACCTGGCTCGTCCAAAAGATGTATCGGCTGCTTAGCGGGAGACCGGCGTAAACGGAGAGAACCATCTCTTGAAGGATGGATTGGCGTCGAAGGGGGAGAAAGACGTATAGAGGGCGCAAGTCGCGTCTCATAGATATTCTGATCCATGTTTACGAATGTTGCAGTGGCGTAGATGGAGAGCACGACAGGCGAGTTTGTGGAGTGAACACTAACATGATAGCGTGTAAAGGTTGATCGTGGTTGAGTAAATGCTGAGTCGCGGTCAGGGAGTGAGGACGGACAGTCATAGTAGGCTTTCAAATGGAATCCAGGGTTATTGGAGGAGAAGTAGAAGTAGAGGGCGGCAATGACTTTGGAGATGTAATGATCCGAAGGTCCAACCCAATGAACGCGGAAGGAGCATTGGAGCCTGCGATATGCACTAGTCCTTTTTTGGACTTAGCGCAATATCAATCAGTTGCCTCCAGATCTGAAGATTGATGGTACATTGAATACTGGACACTGAGCATCGTGGTTCATCTCAACACTTCAACTTTCGTATCAGCTTATCTGACGCCTCGTTCCTTACAGTTTATTTGCTCTCAGACGTTGCTAGGGTCAGCAATGCCAGGCACTGCTGCAATAAGTTCGTCGCTTATTGGGAGGCATCATCATTCATCTCTAGACCACTAGGCGCAGCACTTCGGGGCTCTTCCGACTGAGCGGAATCTAGAATCATTGCATCAGGAAGCAAAAGTCCAAAGGCTGAAGAGAACTCCCGGCGTTTATGGACTCCATCTGCTTGGAAAGATTAGCTGACCTCCACAAAAACGGACAGATGTCCACAACGTCGCCATCAACTTCATCGTCGAACGTGCTAATTCCACTTCACCAGCACGTTCCAATAGGATGCTACCAGTCAAGCGAGGCCTTGCCGTGCTTGCGCGGATCTAATCTGAGTTGGACTGAAGTTTTTTCTGTCGCCAATATCCAGTGTCGGGAATCTGCCTTTGACGGAGGAGTGGTCGATGCTCTCAACAGGCTATTGAAGGCTCGCTGGCTTCGGGTCCTTGCAAATCTGGCAGACGATAGAGTTGTCTATCGAGTCTACCTACTCCCCGACGATGTTGGTCGTTCAAGTGTTTCAAGACATAGTAAAGGCCGCCGGTTGGATCTAGAAATACTGCTGTCATCAATCAATACTTCTGGGAAGGTCTGGTCTTTAGAAGACACGGCACTCTCGTCAGCTTTCAGCCCCTGGGCCCAAGAGGAGGATGGCTCCCTCTTCTACATATTCAACACACTACCCTCTCCCAGACCAGATGCCTCGAGCATTCAAGATCGCTTCGCTCGCTGCTCTGTGGAAGATTTGTTGGACACGTTTGAGTCATTTCCAGGTCTCAAGACATCTTTATATCCGTACCAGGCACGCTCGGCTGCTGCAATGATACAGCAAGAATCAACACTCCAGTTGCGTCCCGATCCCCGGTACGAAGAGCGGCTGGGTCCAGATGGGAGGCCTTACTATTTCGTTCCACGAGAGCTCTTATTTGCCCGAAATGCACCACAATACGAATCTAATAGATGCGGTATTCTTGCAGAAACAATGGGTCTTGGTAAGACGCTCATCTGCTTTGCTGTTATTCTTGCTACAAGGCATCACCTTCCCAAGATACCACCTCAGTATCAACATCGACTAGAAGACCGCACGATGGTGCCTTCCTTACTTGAGCTGGCTATCGACACAGCTGGGCGAAACTCGATACCTGCAAAAGCGCATCTAGATCATATACGACGGGAATTGGGCATCGACCATTTCGCCATCACAAAACATATTGAACTGAACCCTACGGTTTATTACATACCAGGAGTAGCTCCTCGCAGCAATCGCCGGACCCAAACACCACCAGCAAGAAAGATGCTACTTTGCAGTGGCACAATTATTGTTGTGCCACGAAATCTGGTTCACCAATGGAAATCCGAGCTTCGTAAACACGTTCAGTCAGGTCCAAATGGACTCAAGGTTCTTGTATTGGATGGCTCAAAAGCTGTTATGCCTCCGGCCGAAGGCTTGAGACACTATGATGTCGTACTCTTTTCCAAGCCGACATTTGAGAAGGAGATTCGCCATGGCTCCGATCGCTTTGGTAGAAATACCAACAATACCTTCTTAGAGTGCCATTGCCCCTACATTGGTGCGACGAGAGAGCGAGACTGCCACTGCCTTCGTTCAAACGAAATCTATCATTCACCAATACAAGATCTTCATTGGCTTCGAATAATCATTGATGAAGGTCATGAGTTCTCATCAGCGTCTTCTAATGCGGTTCTTGTAGCTCAGAAGCTCGTGACTGCTGATCGTCGGTGGATTGTTAGCGGGACACCAGCTCGAGATCGACTCTACGGTATCGAAGTGGATGTATCTACCGACAATAATGCAATGGAATTGGATATCGTCGCAAGTTCCATGGCAGATCCTGCATCTGAAAGCTCCCCTTCGACCCCAGAAAGCTCCGAATCTCTCTCTATCGCGCAATCCGGATCCCTAAGACAAACTGCTCTTGAGAGGAGAAAGAAGTTCAACACACAGGAGGAGCTTGGCTCCTCAGGAGCAGCTAAAAGCCTTGGATTACTTGCGGGGTGTTTTCTTCAAGTGCGTCCATGGGCGGCAGGCCCTGGCGAAGCAAAGGTTGAGTGGGACGACTTTATCTACAAACATGACGAATACAGAAAACGGACATACTCTTCATTCTCTGCATGCCTTCGAAGAACCCTCGAATCCTTGGTTATCAAAACTCAACCAGAAGATGTGGAGCGAGACATAATACTCCCCCCACTCCAGCACAAAATCATTAGGCTCAAGCCTTCATACTACGACAAAATTACTGCCAACCTGTTTGTGTTGTTCTTGACGTCCAATGCCGTTTGTAGTGAACGAACTGACCAGGACTATCTGTTTCATAAGAATAGCTCCAAGCCGCGGTATGCGCTGATCACAAATTTGCGGCAAAGCAACTTCTTCTGGACTGGTTTTTCGGCTGAAAATATCTCTTCCGCCATCGAAACTAGCATGACTTATCTTGCCAAGGACGACATTAAATGTACTGATGTAGATCGAAGCTTGCTTAACTCCTGTATAGCCTTCTCCAACCGCGTTCTGGACTCGACTGGCTGGCAAGCAATGAGCAGATACCATGAACTGGGTGTGTTCCTCAACAGTTGGCCTGAAGGTTCCAAATCTCGCTGGACATGGAACAACTCAGACCCTAACATGATAGGAGCGTCTCAATTGATAGCCGCTCAGAATTTTGTGGATCACCAACTCTTTGATGAAGAGCCTCTGCGTGGACTCGAATCGGCTGGCGAAATCGCGTCAATTGACCTTGAGAGCAGCATAGAAGCTGATAGAAAAGCTACAACAAAGAAAGACAGCCACCAAGTTACAAAGGTGGGTGTACCACAATCTGCTATGAGTAGCGAGCCTTCAGCGGCGAAGAGACACAACACATCGAGTCCCAAGAGAGTAGTTTCCAAGAGCGCAACGAAAGATGATGCTCTTAAAGCCTCCAAAGCTAAATCAAGTTTACCATCCGATGCTTCTGAAGTTCCAACCCCAAAGGTTTCTTTGAAGCGAAAGCGAGACTACGACTCTCGGGAGCTTCCTGAAGAATCATCACTTCGCGATACAACGCTTACTGGAACCGTATCTGCCAAGTTAAGCTACCTTATTGATCGAGTTCTGGAGTTTCATGAAACCGAAAAGATCATCATATTCTACGATGGAGACAATGCCGCTTTCTATCTTGCGCAATGCTTAGATCTTCTTCATATCAAGTATCTCATCTACGCCAAATCACTTTCCAACGAGTCAAAAAGTCGCTACGTCGTATCTTTTGACGAGGATGATAGCATCCGAGTTTTATTGATGGACATTAGATCAGGAGCGTTCGGGCTCAATGTCAACAAAGCAAGCAGAGTTTTTTTCATCAATCCCGTATGTCGGCCAAGTGCTGAAGCGCAAGCCATTAAACGAGCACATCGTATTGGCCAAACGAAACCAGTGTTTGTAGAAACTTTGATTCTCGAAGGTACAATCGAAGAGGCGATTTTTGAACGAAGTCAACGCATGACACAAACTGAGCATATGGAAGCCAGTCAATTGAGTGACGATCAAGGCATCTCCCGCATCATCAAAACTGTGCAAGCATTAGATCTGTCGGAAGAAGAAGGACTTGGTACAGCGCAAATGGCACCACTGTCAAAACCAGTCCAGATATTTGGTCGTAAAGGACGTGGTAGCACAAAGATCAAAGGTATCGACCGAGACTCGGATCCATTCAATCTTGATAAGCCAGCGAAAAAGGCGAAAGGGGAATCAAAACGGAAGGTCCCTGTGGCGACAACGACTGACGAGCAAGACATATCCATGGGTCCTATCTCTGAACCTTCGATCAATCTGACCGGTAATTCTTTCACGAACTCTATGCTAGCTCAAACTGCTGGTTCTCAAAGTATTTTTGGTTGATCTGGACTGCCCACCAATATACTGATCGAGCGTCACATTTAATGAGTGACACGGGGTATGTGGAACTCGAAATACTACAGGACGCAACGAGATCCAGGCACCTTGAAAGTTCGAAAGGACGCGTATCATGCAAAGCCAAATGTCGATGGACACACACCAGCTGTGTTGTCCAGTCATAGAATGCCAGCTTCTACCAAGTACCAAACTTGTCGTACCACTGTATAGACCTGGCAGTCCTTAAAAATATTACACAAATACAATTTTTCAAGTGGTTCAGTCATCTCGAGTCAACCGATCCACGTGTGGCTGCCTACTATGCTATCTATTTTTAGAACGCATGTGTCGTTAGTCTACCAAACTGTAGACGCATATCGGTGAATCCTCTGAGCACAAGAACCAGTTATCACACGCAAGAGCAGCAGCATGGACATAGTGTCCATATGGAGCGGTAATTGCAATAGACAACTTGTTTTCAGAAGGACTGAAGCTTTTGGAAAGGTGGAGAACATAATGTGTCTCAAGTTTGAGCCGCATATTTCACACAGCGCCAACTTGCTAAAGTGTTCTGGCCATCTCGAATTATAAGTGCGGCAAAGTGGCAAGAACAGGAGATTGGTGTCGCGATGGCCGCTTCCATCGGAACTAACTCTTTAGTTGAACCACAAGTCTGCACACAGCACACTTGCCATAAGGCCTGCAAGAAATATCCTACCAGCTACCATCGCCTTTGCTTCACCTCTGCATCGCTTCGTCAAATCGATTTACTCAGAACTGTCGCTGTACTTATCGCGTTCTAGTGACAATGCGTTACGCTTCGGCGCTCTATGCCGTCACAGTTCTCGCTATTGGCACAACTGCAGCATATCCTACAGATGGCCAAGTAGCAGACTCCATCCTATCATATGAACCACCCAGACGGCCTCTATATTCATCATCGCCACAACCATATAAGCCTAAGCGACCTTTGAAAAGCGGCAAAAAGGCAAAGCGGCCGGGCAAAGGCAAAGGTGGACGCCCTTCCAAAGGCACACATCACGGACCGACATTAGTCACATCTTATCCATCGGAACAAGATGATCATACAGGACCTGAAAGTTATGATAATGATCCGCGTCCAGGCGGAGTGCCTGCCACTCCAAATCAGGCACCTTGGTATCCATATCCTAATCAAGCACAGCAGGATACGGATCACGCAACATATAAGAACCCGGCGCTGAATGGTGATATCACTATTATTGTATCTCCTACCAAAGGCATCGAGATGATTGGACCGCGGCCGGATTATTATCCCTCACCAAATCAAGTTGCTTCAGCTGAGATGAAGACTGAGACTAAGACGATCACTGTGTCGTCTATGCCGACACCTGTTTCTGGCTGGGTTCAATTAGACTATAATGAAGTAAGACCATATCAAGGTGGCGGAGGAGGATGGTCGCAACCACAGCAAAACCCGTATAACCACCCATCAGAGCATAAGGGTCATGGAAGTATCCCCAACGGAGGAGGATGGCCGCAACCACAGCAAAACCCATATAACCACCCATCAGAACCTAAGGGTCATGGAAGTATCCCCAACGGAGGAGGATGGTCGCAACCACAGCAACACCCGTATAACCACCCACCAGAACCTAAGGGTCATGGAAGTATCCCCAATGGAGGAGGATGGTCGCCCCCACAGCAAAACCCGTATAACCACCCACCAGAACCTAAGGGTCATGGAAGTATCCCCAACGGAGGCTACTATCCAACAGTATCGCCATCGGGCGATTACCCTCCGTATCACCAGCAACCAGGTGAATACTGGGCACCAAAGCCTCCCCAAGACTATAGAGATAGCACAAAGGAGTACGATGAGGCCGGCACCATGGGAAGCGCAGGACATGGCACAGGAGCAGAAAAGGGTCATCATGCCCAACCACCGTCTAGACAGCCAGTGTACCCGCACCCATACCCAACACCTACGGCAAATCTTCACGAACAGCAAAATGCATCACCTCATTATATGCCCCCAGGACTACCGCCGCAACCAAACTGGGTAGGACCTCCCTATCCGCCAGAAGCACCTGTTCGACCGCCACCTGGTTACCCAAGCCAAGGCGAGGATATGGTAGAGCATCAAGGTCGACCCAAACCTGAACTTCATCCATGGCCAGCACACGTTCCGGGCTCGCCATATGAGAACGTTCCTGAGCACCAGAATATGCCCGGACCAAAAGCTCGACCAACTCGCACCGATCTCAACGCCAACGCCATGTCAAACGGATGGCCAGCCGTGACTGGTCAAGTTACCAATAATCACGGAGAGCAGTACAATCCTCAGCCTAACCACCACCCCCAGCCGACTCCAACCAACCCAGCTCCCAACTACCCCGAGTATCCAATCTATCATCCGGTGCCTGCTCCTCGACCAGCACCACCGAACGCAGCCCCTGGTGGTGACAACGGTGATTACTACAACCGCCCTGATTCCAATGTACGTCCTGGTACCTCTCCAGTCCTAGCACCACGTCCAGCGCCTACGCCAAACTCAAATCAGCAGCAGCAACAGCAGCCACAGCAGCAAAACCCGCCGCCAACGCAGTACCATCCTCCTCCACGCGACAATGTTCCTACACCAGGTCGACAGCCATATAAAGATAACATAGCGCCGCCAACCCGCCCACCACCAGATCTTACCGACGATAGCAAGTGGCGAATGCTGCAGGATTATATCCAAACGAACCAGCAGAACCATGAGTCTCAGCCTCGAACAGTTGCACCTTCGCCGCCACAAGTTGAGACAAACCCCTACTACTCAGATGAAGCTTTGGAGTACTACCATTATCCCGAGTAACTGCTTTGGAAGGGGCTCCTACTCGTCAACCTGCATGAAGAAATTGGAGTGTGTAAAGTATTCGTGTGTAGGTTGGGATGGAAACGGCATTGTATGGTTGTCACGGAGTTGGATAGAACTGAGAAGCCTTGATAGTACCTGTTTTGTACGTTAGTCCTAGACACATGAGCTCCCATGCTCACCTTTGAAATTGTACGGAGTAACTTCTTACTCGTAGCTAAATAAGTACCTATGAAATACATCGTTGAAAACCCAATCAGATCACATGGGAGTTAACGCACTTCGTAATTAGCGCAGTGCATGGCAGCTATCGCATTTGATCGGAGGTCGTGAGTACTTCGTCCACTAGCAATAAACGCTCAAGTATTAATTCGAGGACGTGAAAAGTTTTGCAAACTGATAGTGCTTGTGTAATACATTTCATCTAGCCAAAAATAAAGATTTAAGCCTATTAAACTGCCAGGTCATCCACATCTCCATCGCCCTTACTTCCCACCGCCGCGCCATATATTCGTACTGGCACATTCATCTCAAACGTCTCCACAAGACACGTCTCAATGCCCTGCAAAATGCGCCCACGATCATCACTGCTAACCTCCTCCAGCAAGTCTGGCCACTCACGTTCTTCCCAATACTCATCCTCCTCCGCCGCCAGCTCCTCTGATTCCTCGGCATCAGGATCTGGTGGTGGTCGCTCGGCGCGCAGCCGTGGATGGACGAATTCGACGCGGATCCGCCACTGAAGCCCGATGCCAGATGTTTCAAATTCAGGGGTGGCGGTCGGCGGGACAGCGAGCGCAAATGCAAGGCGCCGTGCAAAGAGGGCTGACTCGCAGGCTTGAGCGTGTATTTTGCGTGTGTAGCGGAAGATGCTTGGGCCAGAGCGCATGGCGATGGCAGAGTCGATGTGTTCGGCGCTTTCGAGAGTTACTAGTACTGCTTGCACGGGGATGCGGGTCTTTGGCGCGGGTACATCAGCGGCGTTAGAGGGCCGTCTTGTGGTAGGTGAGAGTGACGAAAAGTCAATAATGAGGTGAATGGTTTCGCCGAGGCGGAAGGCGCTGCGTGGGATGAGGACTGTGGCAACAGGGCGAGCGGAACGGGAGACGATGAAGCGGGTGTTGAAGTTTGAGTTCGACTGGTTTGAGCGCATGATAGCGAGGTCGATGGCTTCTTTGGAGGTTGCTGGTTCAGCAATGGAGGAGGATCGGCGCAGATGAGGCGTTTGAGGAGTAGTAGGAGATAAGAGGCCAGATCTTGTGGGTTGTTTATTGATGAGAGCGTCGACATAGTGGAGGAAGGATGGGAGATCAGATTCAGGGGGTGTTTTGATTTTTGTGCCATTAGTTATTAGAGATGTTTTTGAAAGATCACGTAGATATATGTGAGGAGACAGTAAGTCGTGCTGTAGAATATCACCTCGAGCTAGATTCAGTTAGATCTCTCGTGTTAATTATCTCGTCCACTGAAACATACCATTAACAGTTCCAAATACCCGGAAAGGTATTTCGACTGAGCGAAGATTTTGACTGGAATTTGAGCCCGGTCGTTGTATCCCAACCCGAATAGTGTAAGCAACTTTCATCGCTCGCCCCTTATGCGATGGTGGAAGTCCTTTGGGTAACGTAAACTTGTATGAATATTGCCGACTTTGTCCAGGCTCCAATTGAAGGTCAACGAAAAGAATAGAGTGCGGAGTTGAGATAAGAGGTATCGCCTTTGAGTTAGCTTTTGTCCTCATTTCTTTGATACTACTGAGTTCTCCACTGTTCAGTAGACCTCCTAGTGACTCCCCGATATTGGACCATCCCAAAGCTCCAAAAAGCCCGGAGTCTCTTTTCTTCCGTTCCAGACCCACGACTCCACCAGCTCCTTGGCCACCTACAACGCCCTTGCGTTTCACTTCTTCAAAGGGCCCCTGGTTTACCAGAGATCCATCTAAAGTAAAGTTACCCATAACTTGAGCATATCCCATCATGATGTTCTCTGGTCCAACATGTTCTTCTACATTGGAGAGCTTTGATGTCCGACGTACAGAATTCCCACGTATGGGGGGCCGGATGAAGGGCTGTGTGGGATACTCAGACGCAAGTGTTTCGTCGGAATGATTGCTCATCGAGTAGAAATCGACGCTGCTCCTTGGAGTGCCACCATTGATACTGTTTCCAGATATCGCCCGGGACGCAGGATTTATTGCTGGATCCAAATGGTTCTCACGATCTGGTGTGGTATGTCTTGAAGAAGGGGCTTGATTGTGCTCATCCGAAGGCAGCTCGGCTACATCGCTTGGGGAAAGGGAGTCTAACGAATTCTCGGTTTCCCCTGAAGGCGCAAACTTGTATTCTTGTTGTAACGTACTAGGGCTCCTTCGTCTGGAGGCGATGTTTCCATTAGCATCAGAATTGGCCGGTGAGTTGCTGCTTCGACCACTTCGTATCGGTAACGGTGGTTCTTGAAGGGTGATCGCTGGCGTTCCAAGTTTCGGAAAAGGCACCGTACTACTGTTGTTCGAGGAGATAGCTAATTATAGGTTAGCGATCGGCACTTACCGGTCACTTTGTTCCTTACCTAGAAATGAATCGTTGGGAGCTCTATTCGGATATGTCTGTAGACTAGCAGACCTGCCATGGCCACGACCAGATCTTCGCCCATGTGCGCTTACGCCGTTCTCTGCTCCAAATTTTTCATTGTCGCCTTGAGCTTCTGATGCTAGAGATAATATGGATAGTGAACGACCATGAGCTCTTTTGCCGGATGCAACCGATGGGCGGTTGACGCGCTCATGAGCATTCGTCCGTTCGGATCGATGAGATGAGGGTGGGGAGCTTTGTATCGACGATGATCGATGAACTCTGTTTATAGGAGCCGGTAGCTGGCCTAATCTAGGTCTCTGAGCTGCGGAGGTCTTCCTCGAAGGTATGGAAGGTATCTTCCGTTGGGATAAACGGGGATGATTTGGAGAGCTGAACCCAGGAGGCAGGGCGCTGTTGGTGAAGGTAATAATGCATTCGACATCTTCTCCGGCGAATATGGCAGACTGCGTGAACTGCACGGAGACGCGAAGGTTGGAAGGATTCATGTCTGGCCGACGTTGCTGTCGGTGCTCGTTGCCAAGTCATTGAGGCGATGAGGAGACCGGGGTAGGGGATTCTCGAGCAAGGAGCATAGCGACTCGACGGAGATAGAGAGGATGATCGCGATAATGTAGGCAGCGGATAGATGCGTGTCGCACGAAGGCGCGCAACGGTGGTGACCTGCAAATTCGCGATGCGATGCAGTTTGAGATGTCTAGCAGCTGTGGTGGGACGGTCGAGGCTTGGCAGGGGATATGCGATGGACGTGAGGACTCGATGGCACAAGAATGTTGAAGAACCACAACCTTTCGATTCAATACTGAATGCAATGTCTGGGAGAGCGGGAACTCTGGATGTCGCTGGTTGAGAGGGCATCAATTGAGGTTGAGGAGTGACACTGGGAACCGCAATCTATCTGACAGCTCCGAGTTCAGACTCAAACTCCAGCTTACGTCTTCATCAACCATCAACATCCCCTCAATACAGATTTTTCTTGTCTTTATCAAGAGCTCCTGAGTATATCCTCTATCTGCAGGCTCCACGCAGTTTACTCCATACAACAAGCATGGCGTCTCCCAAGACCGTGCTTATAACAGGCACCTCAAGTGGTATTGGCAAGTCGCTGGCCAAGCTGCTCAACGACAAGGGCTTCAAGGTTTTTGCTACAGCCAGAAAGACCGAGTCTATAAGCGATCTTACTGCTTTGGGCATTACTGCCTTCGCTTTGGATGTTGACTCTCCTGAAAGCATCACCAAGCTCAAGGCTGATATAGCCGCAATCACTGGCGGCAAGCTCGACATGCTCATCAACAACGCTGGTTTGTACAAATCTTGAAAACCAATGTGCTTGAAATTTCAAGGTCTAACAGCTCTTAGGGAAAAATCTGACTGTCCCAGCTGTGGATTTGGATATGGATGAAGTTGAAGGGTGCTTCAGAACCAACCTGTTTGGGGTACGATAAAAGCCACACTCAACTACACCCGAGCTTATTTTTTTAGGTTATGCGTATGTGCCAGACCTTTACACCACTTCTAATCGAAGCCAAAGGCACAATCGTACAGATTGGGAGTGTCGCCGGAATCATGCCGTATGTGTTCGGATCTGCATACAATGCCTCCAAGGCCGCGCTTCACGCCTATAGCAATACTCTTCGCGTAGAACTGGCACCATTCGACGTTAAAGTTATCACGATTGTTACCGGCGGCGTTGTCTCAAATATTGCGAGAACCGAGAGGGTGCTTGGCGAAAGTTCCATTTATCAGCCCATCACTAAAGAGTACGCTCGAAGGACCAAGCACAGCCAAGAAGTCGGTATGGATACCGAAAAGTATGCGCAAAGCGTGCTAAAACAGCTGCTTGTACGGTCTCCTCCTAGATATATCTGGGAGGGATTTGGCTCATATTTGGTGTGGTTTGTTTCCACCTTCATGCCAAAATGGATGATGGACTGGTACTTTACCAGAGAGTTCAACTTGAATAAGCTAAGACAAACGAAAAAGAATGTCTAGTCCATGGGAGACCATGAGATGATGTCAAGTTAGTTGATTACCTTTGTTTGAGAGCGAGACTTGAGCGAATTTGCTCGATTCGAGTGAAAGTCAGCATCAATGCATGTCTTTCAATATGTACTTGTACCAGCCAACTCATCACAATTGTTTTTCCTCTTGATGTGAAGATTTTAACATTTCACTGAAGCGCAAGGCTGCTTCCTATGGAAAATGTGGCCCAAGCTTCTTGTATAAACTCTCAAGGTCACTCCACCAACTTCATTCCTTTCAGCAATTCATCTATCGCAGTAGTCACCAGGCAACTTCTCATCAAACCGGTCGTCTAAGTTGTTTGTACCCCGTGTTCCACCAAACCAAGTAATTCTAGTTCTCCTTATCTTTAGTTCGGGTCCGTTTGTGCTAAGGCGCATCTGGCTCATATTAAAGCCCATCATGCAAACTTTAGGTACGCTTTCCAATAGTTCATTCCCATTATTTTCGAGATGCTAAATTGTTGCAAAGTCACACCCAAGAATCGCAAGGTGAGCATACCTTGCACTTAACCACTCAATGCCTCTACTAATTCTCCAGCCCAAATTTGAGGTTTCCTTCAAGATATTAGATCTAAACAACATCCCATACGTCTCGGGCAAGGCTTTCGTCAAATGGCGCATTTCTCACAACACCGACCACGATGACCGCACAAGTCTGGTCTCCGTGAAAGACCACAAGGCCTTATTTGAATATGAAAAGACCACGACAATCCGACTGGTCGTAAACAAAACCAATTGGCTGGAGGAATCTCTTCTTACCCTTGAAGTTGTTCATGAAGTCCCTACTGCTGGAAAGCCAGACAGATCACTTCTCGGTGTGGTCAAAATTAACCTAGCCGAGTATGTTGAAGCGTCAAGGCAGTCAGGAGATATGATTCAAAGACGATATCTACTGCAGGAGAGCAAAATCAACAGCACGTTAAAGGTATTTTACAGAAAATATCGCCCGATTCCGTGCTAATCCAGTATTGTAGGTCTGCATTCGCATGTCTCAGATAGACGGTGATCGCAACTACATGGCGTAATGAATTCTTCTACTGTTACATCTATCCGATACTAACCTATTGCACGTAGACCTCAACTAAAATCTGCACCACAATTCGTTGGCATTGCTGGGATCATAATAGGTGAACAGATGGATGCCGATGAGACTGGACGTAAGTTATGTCCATCTTGACCCCCAAACCCTATACTGACATTCACAGCGACACCCACCGTCAACGCTCAATCCAAGGAAGCTGGAGAAGATCTTAGAGAACTATATAAGAAAACTCTCGCCGCAGAACTGACATCCCAACCCGGCGAGCCCAGCGCAGACCAAGTAATAGAGGATATCTTTGCGGGCGGCGACGGCTGGGGTCCTAACAGAGAAGCTTTCGAGACCTCGAGCAGACGAGGTGTTACTTCTGAAGATACTGGCACGTGGAGCGACGTAGAGGCACGCGCGCTTGGAGATGGAAAGGGTTCATGGCCTGACTTTTCGAATGCGCGGCGTATGCATACGAAGCAGGCTAGTCGTGAGAGCATGAGGAAGGACGAGCATTTCCGGACGGGTAAGGCTAGAGGAAGTAGTTTTGGGCAGTCGGTACATCGTGTGGATAGTAAGGAGTGGCAGCAGCCGCCGGAGGTCGATGAGATGGAGGTTAGAGAGGACTTGAAATGCTGGCTGTCCAGACCAATACCATAACTCTCTCCTTTGCCAATTTGATATATGAGAAAGCCTTAACCTAAACACTAGGTACCTGGTGACTCGACGTTCAAGATATTAGCCATAAAGTAAGAGAGATATTTGACACCACGAAACAGATAATAAACTCTCCTTCTAGCCTGTTTTGGGAGCTTAAACATGCCAAAGCTTTCTAAATTAGGTCTTACTTATATGTAGACTGAAGCGAATTACTTGGCTCACGCTTCGTATTGTTATTTGGGGAATGTCTCTCGCAGTGTTCATACAAACGCAAACCAGGTTTATCGTCCAGTGATAACGAGAGGAATCGTAAAAGGTATGAACAAATCCTCCGCAGAAACACAGGGACTGAAAAGACTACAGTGGCCCATCTATCTACGCTTGATCATTGCAAGTCATTGTCCTTCGAATCGTGGACCTGACTAGATTCCCCGCTCCAGAAAGAGCCTCAAATACGAGGCGGGCTAAGCCTAGCCAGGAGTAGAAAGTGAAGCCGGCGGTCTGAAAAGTATCTCGAGGCAGCCAATGGCAATGCAATCAACCTAAACCATGTTCACTTATCAACGGTGCTAGCCCAATCGCAATGACTTTGGGATGCTGTGGAACGTACAAGGCAAACCATTATTTGGCTCAGCCTGCCGCGGACCAACAAGATGGGCACGCCTCTCTTCCAAAGACAAATCTATCACTCAGCTAACTCGAAGCATTCGCAAGGCACACTCGCCCCATATAGCTGCTACCAGAAAGCGTTTGCGGTGTAGGTAGATATGGCGACGCCACCACCACCCTCACGGAAGACTACGCGAACTGGCTCAAATTTGAGTACCATCTCAACCTTAGCCAAGGTTAGGCGACAAAGGACAGACGACAGTACGACGGCGAAGAAAGATCGGGAGCAGGTCAAGTTCAAGGCTTACTCATCATTTCCATGGCTCAAGATACAGGAATATCTTCACAAGAAATGGCCAAAATTGGAAGAAAGATCGTGGGACTTCAAAGAGAAATACGTGAGCGCTCCAATGTTTCAATGTATCGTTCTCGCCCTAAATATTTTTCTAGATACAGGACTCATGGGTGTTTGAGCTTCCAAAGACTTTCAACCTGACAAGAGTGAGGAATTGCTCTACATGCTAGAAGCGTATGAACACCAACTAATCATGAAATAGAAGGAAGAGTCCGAGCTGACAAAGATAAGAGATCTGTACCAAAAAGACATCTTGAGTCAAAGCAACCTTCGTCACTCCCGTCAGATCGGGCAGGCCGAAGGAACGGCGCAGCAGATGGATGACAGCAAAGATGCGGCTGTGATAACGTCCCAGAGAAGTCCCAATGAGTCTCCAGAGCCTGAGGAAGAATAATTCATGGTGCTGAGGGCGGGACAGATGTCGCCTTAGCCCTTTAACTAGCAAAGATAGGCACAATAAAATGATTTCTTGTTTTGAAGGTATAGATTGCCACTTGTTTGAAGCTTGAAAAGCCTGAGTTAATGCAAGCCTCGTATTTTGCCCGACATACACGTATTATTTCAGTGGGTGGGTGGGATCAGGCTGAGGCGTATTTTATTGAGTATGACCGGTGAGCCAGCTGGACGCTCGCAGTGTGTCACGGCGCCTAGTACGGACAGGCTGAGCTTCAACAAATATATGCGCGTGATTCATTGGGCCAGAGAGTCTTGTGTCATACATCCGGCAATACAACAAACTTGCGAGGCATCTCATGAGGCACTGTAACGCTCACAGCCACATGTGCCTGGCAACTGTATAGAATATGAGAAGTTCAAATATGCCATTGAATGCTACTCAGATGATGAGATAGCTTAGTGAAACAGAACAAATTTTCATTCAAGAACAGGGTTCAAAATTAGATTGGCATAGAGTTCGATATACCGGGCAATGTCGAGTCTTCCGTTATTACGATGGGATCGTTTTCCAGTTGGTCTGGCTATACGACCAGCAGGAACCTTTCCTGCAGACCTGGAGCTCTACTACCAACGACTGAAACAAGCTGAGAATGACATATTCATCGATCAACATAACGACGAGGAAATGAAAACGTTTCAAATAAGATTCAGAGATTTTAGAGGAGACGATGGGAGAGGCAAGTCTGAGCTTTACATCTCGCGAATCACCTGCTAACAAAGCATAGAACTGGTCAAAAGACGGATTCAAACTCCCGACATGTTGAACGAGTGGTTAGGTATTTCACTCTGTGTTGATCAGAACGATAGCACAAAAGAGACGGCCACTTTGAGCAAAGTCAATCCGAAATGTCGATTTGTGTAAGATATAATGCAGTTATCTTTGTTGAGTTCTAACATTCTGCAGTTATTTATGGTCTGATGACAATCAGTCCCGGTTGAGAGTCACTCGCCAATCTGTCCTGTCTCTCTTCGCAATACATCAGGTTATGCCTGCTTATGTAGATGCTATGCTGACCTTCTCCATACTATCGAATGATCGGGACATGAGGCTTAATGACTTCTCTGAACAGACCTTTCTTGACGGTCCAAATTTGACGCCGTCAGACCCTTATAACGTCAGAAGTGGACACCAAATACAGTTGTGCTATAGCCTCAAAGGAGTAACGGCCAGAGATGAAATGGTTTCATCTCCAAGTAGTTGGTCATTGAGACATGTGGCGATTCACCATCAGTTTGATGTCACAGACGGAAGCACTTTATGGATTGTGACCAAGGCTGGAGAGGATATTCATAACATGTTCCGAGATCAAACATCAAGAATCGGTCGAGAAGAAGATCAAGCTTTTGACAATCTAGAGAACTGTTTCAGAACAAGTTTATCTACGCACCTGCTTTACTGTCGATGGGCGACTCGAAATTGGCACCGCTTTCTACAGTCCCTGGAGAACCAAGTGGATACAAATGTGAGTAAAACACTGGAAGTTGATTTTAGACACAAATTCTAACAAACCAGTCATCACTTGCCATCTACGGTCCACTCGACCCTGATGCTGCACATAAAATGTACAAGCCAGAGGATATACAGAATCTACAGTTTCTTCAGGAGAAAGTTGACGAGATTAACATGCTGCTGGGAAGTGATATTCGAGTGATGAGATCTCTCAAACGATATTACGGCAATGTAAACAGGAGAAAAGGCTTTCCGCAAGCCCTGAATCACTGCAAAGATGACGTGGAGAGGTTCCAATTCGAGCTTGATTCTATCACTGATTGTTTAGAGTCTATTATCCTGAGAGGGAACTTACTATCCAAGGCAATTAGAGACAGGAAAGATTTAGTGAGTATTTTCGGTGTCAAAGGTCCTTATTATTTACTAGGTACTGACCGATCTGAAGATCCAATATCATTCTCAAGGTCAGTCGGCCACACGGCTTGAGGAGATGAATCGGCATATGGAACAAGAAGCAGCAGTAGTTGGAGTTATCACCTTGATCACTCTGATTTATTTGCCTGCAACGTTCGTCTCGGTACGTTTCCCTACCTTGCTTCTATTTGATTTAGCTGACCATAGCGTAGACTTTTTTTAGTACGGATGTGGTGAAATATCAGAACCCAGGAGGCCCACCGACTGAAGGAACTTTCTCAAGCGCTGCCATGTATAGATGGCTACAAGTAACCTTGCCACTGACTGTCTTGACATTTTTCGCTTCTATAGCAATGTACAACATGTCCAAGATAGCTCGAAATCGTGGAGGCTGGTCTGCGATCTTCCAGCGCAAGCGAGAGACCGACATGCTGAAGAATGACTCCTCGGGGAACATAGTGTAGACACATGCTTTGGCCGATGTATTGTAACTTATCTCAAGCGACCAGTAGCGTTACTTATGAAAGCAATAAGAACAAGAGCGCAGTCCGGTCAGTAGAGTAGTAGGCGCGGCAGGGTAGAGAAATTGCGCGCTATTCCCAAGAAGGTTAGCACTACCATTCCGTGGACGTGCCTCACTCGAGTCCAACTGCCGCTCGCCGGCCTCCAACTTCTTTCCCTCTAACGATTGGTTATGAAAGAACACCTCTCACCGGCTGTGCCTTGCACAAAAGACCTCTGAGTTACGGCTCGTCAATAGTGGGCTGACCTTTGTGCCAGAAGCATTGATGATAGGGCGAATTGAGCTGAGAGCGAACCCGCATGCTGCGCGACTGCGCCTGCCAATGTCAAGGCCGAACCCTTTTCGTACCCACCATCAGGATAATATGCATCAGGCTGAGAGGCTTGTCTGTGGAGTGGAGCATGAGAGAAGATTTCCCACTGCGTAGGGACTTTGCGGATCCATTTGACGGGTGCGGCTGCTTGCCGGTTGCGATATGCTCAGCCCATCAAACATCGAAGTGGGCAACACAATGTATTTTGGCCTTGAATCGTCGTCAGGCTGAGGTTCAATCCTCTTATACGCTGTCCGTCCATGCTTCCATGGGTGACACAACATTCCCATTCATTTTCCCATGACTGAAAAGTTTGTTTTCTTAGTTTCACTGACCATGAGCTCTACATAAACTCCTCTCATAATCACCATCTCAAGTGCGTTGTTAGCCGTCAACAACGGCCAGTGCATAGTAGATTGGAGCTTCGAGCTTCCCACCTAGCGAAGACTGAGTCCTACCGCCATTATATTTAACAACTCTTTTTGAAAATAGCGCAGTCAAGTGCAGTCAGGTCGTCAAACTCGTTTCGTGTCATGGCTGCGCGACCGGCCGTGCAATTCGAAAGCCGAGAGCTCAGCCGCGAAAGAGAAGAGCGTAAAAGCCCGTCGGAGACATTTCAGCGCTTACTCAAGCAACAATGGAGCCTATCTCACTACACATCACCAGAATACTCTGATGATGGCGCCAGTAAAGATGAAGGGGACGCGCCTGGGCGGTACACCTTTTATAACACCCCCGCTATTGAAAGATGGATCGAAGACAATATCGATGACATTATCGACGAGCTTTCTCAAAGGACGCCGGACCACAATACAGGCCAGTCACCATTCCCGATATCTCGTGAGGATATTCTTGAGGGCAAGCAACGATGCGTCCGAGTTCTCGCTATCTTGTTAGCGGTTGGCCATGGCCGTTTTCTCAAAGACTTTCGAGATGCCCATTTTGTGGATGCAAACATTGACAAGACACATCTTGAGGGGCGCATCTACGGAGACGCCCTGTCTCAGCATCTACAGGAACGATATCCTAACAATGAATTGCTAGAGGATGTCATTAAAGCATGGGAAGACTCAAAATGGTCGTTTTGTGTCGTTGAGATCAATCTAGGTATGGCGGAGCACTATACGGAAGCTGTTGTGCTGCCTTTCTGTGAAAAGATCCGAATTGGCGAAGGCGGCACGTCGATCGTTTACAAGGTAGCTGTCCCCGAGATATTCGTTGGAGAAACCTTACGGAACACACTTGGTCCCCCAGAGAGATTGGAGAAACACGGAAAGGTTCGTGACTTCGGTGTGTCCCCCATTGGATCTATGCTAATTCGCCTCAGTGTTACATCATGGCTTTGAAGTCGTACTCCAACGAGTTTCAAACTCTTTTCCACCATGAGAAGAATATACTATCACGTCTATCACCACCAGAACGTTCTTCAAAAACATTTCGTCTTGATGGCATCATTCGCTATTTTGGTTCGTTCTCAATCTCCGAATATACAGGTCACGCTTGGGAAGAACGCCACAATCTTTTGCTAGAATACGGTGCACAGGATCTAGACGAATATATGGCGGACCCAGGTATCTCACCTCCAGCGTCGATGGAGGAGATTCTGCGCTCCTATAATAGTGTTTTTGATATTGCATTGGTCCTCAAGAAAATGCAAAATCTGCAGCTTCCTGACTCCGACTGGCGAGGGTATGTATTACTTCACTGAGGCTTGTCATGTGGCTTCACATTTACCTGGCAACTCACTAACTTATACGTAGTTGTCATTCGGATGTTAAACCAGATAACATTTTAATCGTGAAAAACAACTTCAAGCTGATAGATTTTGGGTTTTCAGCATTTAGTCGTGACACACAAGGAGATATGCTAGCAGCTTCAGGGTTTACGAAAACATATGGTATATATGACTGATGTGCTTTTATGCTTTAGGTCACGCTAACAACACTAAGGGGCACCCGAGATCCAGGATGGTAAACAAGTGACTCACAACATCGACACTTGGTCGTTTGGTTGCGTTCTCCTCGTGTTTGCTACCTGGGTTGTGCTGGGACGCCAAGGCGTCTTACAATTCGAGAAGCTTCGGATAATGAGCATTAGGCAGATCAATGACAAAGACGAGAAGCACGACCGAAATCTGAGGGCCATATTTGACGAGTCAGCGTCTTTGGCTGCCCAGGACTCCTTTCACGACGGGCATAAAATGCTCCCCGCTATCGAAGGCTGGATTCGGCGCTTGAAGAATAGCATTCGAGTTTGCGATACGGTCACAGCTTTTGTCCTGGAGTTGGTCGAAAGGTATATGCTGCTCCCAAAGGCGTCCTCTCGTCTAGGCTTCACGGTCATATGTGAGAAATGGGCAGATCATCAACAACTTGCAGACACAGCTTATAAGAAAAAAATCAAAGAGGGCATCATTGCAGAGCACGATGACGATGCATCAATAGATCAACTTCTTCTGGCCATTGAGAGAGCAGCTTATGAGGCTACGTCTGAGTCTTCCAACTCTAGCCAGAATGGATTCCACATAGCCGTAGGACCAAAGACCTTCACCATTCCATTCCAGCGATCAACTAAATCAAGACGCATTGAGAAGTCAGACAAGCTTGACAAAGTTGTCCTAACGCCAACTCCTCATCGGAAAGAAATTTTGCAAGAAATTCTAAGCAAACGCCACAAGCAAGCACCACCACAGCCTGAGGGGATGCAACCTCAACTCGGTGGCATTTCCCATCGCAGACGCGTGTCTATACCTAATTCTTCTCGCTCGCCAGTGAGACAACCCACAACAAGCTTAGTACCCACACTCTCTACGCACCGCGAGTCTGAACAACCAGTAGAGACCACGGATCAACAACCGTTATATCCAAAGCCTCTCAGCGTGCGGACTCCTAGTTTAGATGTACCAAAGCTGTCAATTAGTAGGCCTTCAGCGCATCTAACTGTTCAACAAACTCTCAAAGAACCTCGTCCCCGAGCACTAGTGGCTAACGAGACTTTGACAAATGGTGGACCAGTTCAGCCGATAGAGTTGCAAGGATGTAGTCCAGGCATGGAAATTCTTCAAGGTAGGCCCGAGGAAATGAGCACCACGAACAGTGCAAAAGAACCAGCCATAGATCAACCTCAGAGCCCACGAATTTCTAGCCCGAAGCTTGGGCATGATGAGATCCCAACCGTTAGGCCAGATGGCCAACCGTCTTACCCTGTCTCTGCTCCTCTCACGTCAGGTCTTCATATTCCCAATACACCTCAAGGATCATTTCATAGTCACAAGAACATTAAAGACCAACGAAGCTCGGCTTCTTTTGAAGTAATTCGCACTCCATTATCCAGCCCAAAACAATCAGACGCTCAACTCTCACAACAGCCACATAACTACGGCCTTTCAAACTCGTACCGGAATGCAGATCCACAATCAATTGAGGAACTGCCATACGACATCTTCACATCTCGGCGAAGAATGAGTCGTTCCGTGAGTAATTCAAAAGGATTTATGCAAAAATTTGAAGGAATTTTCAAGTCTGGTGAGAAACGATCCGGATCTGATTATTTCGCAACTCGTTTGCAGAACCGAGATATCGTGAGTCAATACCATGAGATATAGTGAACAGTTCACTAAACCATGCTTAGACTATTATTGTCGACAATTCTAGCTCTTCGGAACACTCCCGCTTTCTTGTGGCATTTATCGTGGAAACTTTGGCCCAACATATGACGGGCTGTGTTGAAAATGGATTGAGCTTATACTTTACTAACAGCCTTGATTCTCTACCAATGGTCAAATCTAACGTCGCAGACAAGTTTCGGGAAGTACTTCTCAGCCCACAAATTTGGCAGAGGGAAGGTAGAGTCGAGAAGAGGACGGATATGGCGGAAATATTACAAAAACGCTACACCGAGTATCTGCAACTCCCAAAATCCAGTCCACCTCGCGCAAGCACTTTACTCGTCATCACTGATGGGCTTTGGTCCGATATGGAACCAGAAAACAAGGTAGAAACAGAGCTTGTCGCCTTCATCAGAGCAATGACGAGTAGATGGCCGAATTTGAAGGATCGCCATTACACAATACAATTCATTCGCGTAGGTCATGATCCGACGTCGAAAAGCAGGCTCCAACGCCTTGATGATCAGCTTTGCCTTGAACAAGAGTACACTATCAACGGTCAACCGTTTCCGTACGTATACTGGTGAATTTGAAGCCGATCACCTTGCTAATCTTGAATAGTGATGTTGTAGATCATACTCATTGGACTGGAAAGGTTCAGAAGATGATATGTGGCAGTTTTCGCCCGGGAGACGACAGGGAAGCCGAGAGCGACGTTGTGGAGTCGTATGTTGTGGAACGACTATGTCAAGAATTTTACGCTGAGCTTCAGTCCAAACGCTCCCGCAAGTATCAACGGAGACAGTCAAGCATTCCATCTATACAACAATCAAATTGGTCACCATCGGCAGAATATCCACCCCTCTAGAATGACTGAGAGCACGGAAAGCTTTGAGTCAACGAACATGTAATAGATCATCGTCAGCTACAACCCTATTCTTGATGGTAAAGAGGATTTCTACACATCTGGCGTTACTGGCTGGATGCAATTATAGATACCCTTCTTCCCTTTTGTAAATAGATTGAATCGTACCTCATATATCTTGGGTATCGTTTATTCCTAGCGTTATGGGGGAAGGCTTGGAGCGCGCGCGCTGTGTAAGCCTTGCGAAACTACTACATCGGCGTATACGTGTTTGCTATAAACATAGCTTAAGACTAGCATTTCCTAAATAGGAAGAAATGGCTACTTTAGGAAATACGAAAATTGACATAGTAGTTTATGCATTAATTGCCCTATATTAGCATAATTCTATGTAATTACGTTAATTATTCTACCTTAGGGAAAGACGTGTCTAGATCCATAATGACTATAGAACCATGGGATCTAAATCTCCCCTTACATGTGCTGGATTAGATGAACTACCTGTAACAAAACACCGAACTGTCCCAAACAGGAACGACATTCGCTTCAAGGCAAGCTGATTATAATGGAGTTTATCAGCATTGATGATTCTACCTGGCAACATTGTGCCGTAAGCGCAAATGACTGATATAAATGAACTGCGTGTTATGCTACAGTTTGACTTGGCATGTCTTTTCGTCTAACAACCCAGAGTCGAAACCGGCCACTCAAGATAACCAAGGCAGGACAGCCAACATTTAGGAAGTAATTATCCAGCCCCTAATGTGCTGTTTTCTGGTTCGTGATGCTTGGATCTGCTTCTCATGCCCACATGCTGAATCGTCTAGCCTCCGATCCCCTTAAACACGATTCAACCGGCGACAGAACTCGAAAAGGTCATTCTGCATCTTGTGGTCTTGCGCAGGAAAGCCAGTGGTTGCGAGACATATATGGCTGTCGTGTTCGGAGGATTTGATGACCTTGGAGATGTCGGCGCCATGTTGAAGGAGTACTTTGCAGAGCTCCAATTTACCAGCTCTAAATGCTCCCATCAATGGAGTATTACCATGCTCATCAGTAGATTCGATATTTACCTTGCATGTGTCTAGAAGAACTCTGGCAACCCTTGGAGCTTTGTAATCCGAATTATACCTGATCATGGAGAGTGGCGTATGGTTTCCAGGACCTAGATTTAGTTAGTTTTCTTGCTTTCCGATGAATATGAGATACCTTTAAACTCCCATCAAATGCGCTGGGAATTTAAGCACCTTCTACGCATAAAGCGGAATGGGAAATGTGAAACTTAATGGAAGAGCACCATTTATCATGTCATTCAACTGGTAAGCTTTCAGGATGCCTTCCTCCAAGTTTCACCCGTTGAACTTTACCAGATGTACAACAATGAAGGATAAATACCCAACTCACCTGGCTTATCGACGTATTCTGGACACAGATTTAGCAGCGTTTTCATGATGCGTTCGTCTCCACCTCGTGCAGCGGCAATCAAGATATGATCACCAAATGTTCCGATACAATGTAGTTGAGAACGAATAAGGTCTGCATCCAAGCTGCAAATTAATTCCACAAATGGAGTATACCCATAATTGACGGCGTACCAAAGAGGTGAGCATCCTCCTGGAAGCGGTTCGTTGCTTTGGTCGCCCTCGTCAGAAAGAAGAGCCTCGACTTCGCCTCGCCTGCTCGTTTGCAAAAGTTTCAGAAGAGATTGCAAGCTTTGAGAATTACCATTCCTAGCCAATTTCGAGAGTATGGTACGGCCTCGTGGCTCGCTGCTCGAGTTCGTTCGATGCGTTAGTTTAATCCTCGAATCGGTGATCAGTATACTGAATATATCTTTCTGTTGGCTCTCAAGGGCGGACAGTAACAGATAATGCCTGTGATTTGTCAGTTTCCAACCATTAATAGCCGCCGTCATATGCCATAACCTACCCGTTGGCTTCGATTTGCTCATCTTCCACGGCATCAAATAACAACCGAAACGGGTCAACATCGCCCACGCTTATTGCAAGTTCCAGGGCCTCATAATCAATTGCACCAGTTGCAAGAGCAGAACTTGGCTCAACATTTGAGTTTTGTACAATGGTTTGGACAGTAAACTTGTGACCAAACCAAATAGCGACAAGGAGTGGGCTTGGGTTCTGTGGTGATTCCCACGACATTCCAGAATTATATTGTTTCCACCAGTTGTAGCATTGTCGTGATCCTGTCTCTGATAAGGTGATGGACTTATGGATGAGTTGCGAGGGGGACTCTGAACTAGCAAGATGTAAAGCCCAATATTTGGCAGCATAAGCGAAGAATGCCGGCCCCTTTTCTCCCTCTTCAGGTTTATCATCTTCATTATTGTCTGATTGGACACGCATCAACCAATCGTCAGTTTCGTAGTCCAATTCAAAGTCTGCCCAGACATCATGTTCTCTGAAATATGGTAGGAGAAGAAAGTCCAAGCAAGTATTGGCTAATACCGTGCTCAAGTCTAGCGAGCTAATACCACCAATAGATGAATTGCTACGGGGTGTTTTCAGACTCGAAACACTAGATATGAGTTCCTTCAACGAATTGTGCATGGAAATCCGCGTTGAGCTGCTGGAAATGTTGACAAAAGGCTCCAGACATTTCACGCGATGAAGCAGTGCCTGACGTTGGTCAGTATAAGATTACCAAAGGAAGGGATTTGTAAACAAGCATTACCTTTTCCTCGAAATCCTTCTTGGACGATATGCTGCTATTCAGCGTACTTGATCTCAATATCATGGCATTCGCAAGCTCTCTGGTTGTCAGCAGTCTAGCTGAGCCAGCTATCAAACGCAAGGCACAATCGGCATAGTCAGCCAATGTACCTTCGAATTGTCGGGCAAAAAGCTTTAAGTACGTGTCAGACAAACCCCCTGAGCCGTTTGACAGCTCTTCCAGCTCTCGTCCAACATCGAAGAGACTGCTTACTCCGGCTTCGCTGAGGAAATTTATAGCCACCACTACCCATTGAAGACAGCCTTCTGACTTCTCCAGTAGTTGTGAAGTTAGTTGAAGGTAAAGCGAGGGAACTAGCTGAGGTAGCCTAGATCCAACGTAATATTCTATAACCCGCCGTGTCTCATCGGACGTTCGCATATTCTCCAAATCAAGTCTTACCAAGAAGGGTAGTCCTCTCAGCTTTTCGATCACTGTACTTAGTGGCTGGGAAAGAATCAAAACCTTCACAGGTGGACTCGACTTGACGCTTTCGGCATCTTTTATGATGGTAATGAAGAAATCTAGGAGCTGCAGCCGGGAGTTCTTTTCGCATTCGTCTAAGCCGTCAACAACAAGACAAACCTCCTTCTTTCGGGATGCAATGCTGTTTTTGAAGCATTCACGAAGCCCGGAATCTCTTTGGAAGGCATTGAAGTCTTTTCCTGCCTTGCCAGAATTGGATTTGTCTCCATAGCGCACAAGATTGTCCAGTGCTTCCTCATTTTCTTGTGAGACTCCATAGAGTAGTCCACGTAAAATCGCCAGGAAGTTGTTGTGACCTAGAAGTTCTCAGCATGGAATGACAACCAGAGATCGCTTATAAAAGATACTACGACCATCGCATCTCTTGGTAACCATAAAACTCGATCAGCATCGCATTCTATGGGAGCCATCAAATGTTGGCAGCCATCCCTAAGCGGTTTGATCGAGACGTCGTCAAGGAATGTAATTTGACACAGAACTGTCTTACCTGTTTGCGCTTTGCAAAACGAAGCACTGACAGACCTGTAGTTTTCAATTGGATGATTGCGAAGCGCATCAACAACGTTTAGAGCAAGAGTCGACTTGCCAGCTCCAATGCCGCCAGTCAACAACAAAATGCCGGAATTTTTGGAATCTCTCCAATCACGCCAGGGCTGTATTTCTATGGATGTTGAGCAATCGTAAACCCTTAGAATCTCATTAGTACACGTTTGCTGTAAGGCACGCACTTGTTCTAGGCGGAGAAGAGAAGTGTAAGTCCTCTCCTAAGACCCATGCTTATGAATCAGGCAATGACAAAACTTAGAAGACCTTACCAATTGCAAGTTCCCTGAGCTGGGCGTGTGATATCAATACTCTCTTCATTGTGTGTCCCAGTTTCATGTATTTCCTTCAGGCAATCGCTCGCTGTGATGTGTCAAGGCTGGAGCTAAAGTAGATTGAATGATTAAGCTTAAGAATACCTTTTTGTTTGATCTCTGTAGTTGTTAGAAGCATGCGTAATTCTCCAAGGTCTTTCAGCATCATTGGAGTAGCCTTAGACTCGAATCGATGTACGCTTCTTGCAAGCCGATCTTCGATCTCCTTGCGAGAGCGTTGATGCGCGTTTTCGCTACAGATGAACGCAAATATCTCTACATAGGCCTCAATGATATCCTATAGAACAATCAGTATAGTGGAAACTGAACAGGATTTAGAACCTTAGGTGTAATACATTTACCATGGAAGGGTGCAAGCCATCTTTCTGATACAAATCCAAAACGATCAATAACTCTCGAATGTGTTGTAAAGAGTTTACCACTTCGTCATATTTGTCTCCGATCACCACAGCCAACTAAAAGAAATCTCGTTGTAAGTGAAATTATTCAAGTTTCGATTGTTAAGAACTTGAGAACTTGGCATTACCTTCAAAGCGACCTTGACACAGCCAGAGACTTGCCCAGAGATTGGATTCACTTGAGAAACCGCATCAATGATTTCAATCCATGGCTGAAGAGCTTTGAGTGTTGGCATAGACTTCTGCAACTTCTCTCTAATCCAAGTTTTATCACTTTTGGAAGATGTGTCCAGTGTACCTATCCCATGCTCTAGATCATCCAAGTCCGAGCAGGGGCAAGCAGCTCGAGAGCAAGTCTCAAGATGTATCATAAGCGCTCGGTCCATGGGTTGATGATGCGATAAGCCATTCTCGCTATGTTCATCCCTAGATGATTCGTCATGCTGTGCAGAACTAAGAATGCTAGCAGTTGTCGACGTGAATAGTTGACTGGAGGAGGGCCCTATCATAGACACAGGTTTATGTATTTGCTTGCTTGTGTCCTAATCATGTCATTAAACTTAGGCTATCAAAATGTTTACTAAACTTGAAGAACTCACCTTTCTTTCGTCACGCTTCCATTTTCGACGAATTTTGGTAATGATTCCGGCTGCCATCCTCTCCTACTTGTAGGTATATTTCGCTTAGGATATAGATACTTGCAACAATACACATCTGGCTAAAAGGCCGTTGACTGTGGGAAAATATCTCTGCTGTGAGTATAGGCTCATTAAGCAGAAGACAAGAAGTTTAAAAATGATTCCATTCGCTCTGGGCTAC
The DNA here is from genome assembly GCA_010405405.1 of Microthyrium microscopicum. NCBI lineage: Eukaryota > Fungi > Ascomycota > Dothideomycetes > Microthyriales > Microthyriaceae > Microthyrium > Microthyrium microscopicum. Next base: position 810,120 of record MU004236.1, on the reverse strand, counting down.
TTACTTCCAACTTCTCTAGAATGGACAAGGTCACCAAGTCGATTCTCAGTATCGCACGGACATTGTGCAATGAATTGTGTTCGGGTAATTGCATGATCAGGTATTGCGAACAATTCGTTTTCTATCGCGCGTGATACAGCAGCACAGTGGTTGTATTCGACTAGTTCGAGGTTGTACCAAGTTCTGCGTCATGCCGATAGTTAATAACGATGTTGTCGTGTCGAACAATAGCTACCTAGGTAGCCAAGCGTATCTTTCTGTCCACATACATGTGTGACAGAAGACGTGGCGGTCTAGAGTCTAGGTAGTTCAAGTAAGTGCCTCGTGAATACGTACAGCCGGCCAGCGAATGCTACCCCCAAACTTTTGCCTCACGCAAATCAGTAATATCGTGTATTAAGTTCTACTCTTGAGTAAGACTTCCTCTGATCTTATTGAGCTTCCACTGTATCCAGAGGTAGCCTTTGGATAAGATCCAGTTGTAGTTTCTTCTTTAGGACGAATGCAAAATAGTCAAACGACCCTTCCCCATCAGATAGAGTTTCAACAATGAGATCCCATCGTTCGTCCCGATTGAGTAATGGCTTTACGAAATGCGGCTGCCTGAAACTTATAAGTGTATGACAAGGTTGCAAGTTACCTATATCTTCTTACCTGTAAGTGACATACAAAAACACACCATCGTCTTTCAACACTCTTGTAACCTTCCTCGAGTTAGCAATTCTTAGGTCCCTATCGAGAGCACGGGGGCACTTACCTCATCCATGTATCGACCTGTATTCTCTTTTACTGTCTCTGGTGGACTCCTGAAAAGTTTGAGTATAAAATCATTTCTCGCCATAGCACGAGATAAAAGCCATAGAGTGCGATTAGAGCCAAGGAGTGTGATGGGAACTAAAGAATGTGATGGCATATCTGTAATCTGGAGCCGCATGGTATTTGAGAATGGTCAGAATGAAGCACACTCTCTCTTCAAGGGCAGTTGCTATGAGTTATTGATCAATCGGTGCTAGAGACTCCCTTATTGCACTGGGTGAGTCATGGAGGTATGAACGCCATCTCTAAGTCAGAGTACTCGATCTGGATCTTAGTAGGTTCTTTTCGACCAAGTATGGCCGTGAATTCAACCTCATCGCAGTCTATGGCTCCCACCTTACTCGATGGCTAGCTTTGATCATGCTACAAATTTGTCAGATCTGGAGAAAACTCACCAAGGACTGCCAAATATCATCGCATCAAGCGTGCCTTTATCGAAGGCAACGTCAACACTACGATCAGGCTCTGGCAATTCACGCACATCTGCGTATTTCCATTCAATTCCAGTATCCATGGCAAATTTTTCAGCCATTTGCTTGATTACTACTGTCGAAAAGTCGACACAAATTTGGTGCGTGTAGCCTGAAACATATAAACCATGAGGAACAGTCTGCAGATACAAATCATTAGTTAGCATGATCGTGTTCTCAACGACTGAGAAAAGAAATCGTAGTGCTCCCATCAAATCCGATGGCCATTATCGCACTCGATGGGAGCACATCGGTTTGATTTGTCCATTCTCTTTCAGAGGTGTATCGTTAGATTTACGCTATCACCACAACCTAAATGCAGGATAAGTGGAGCCGTTTCAGCAGGCCTAAAGCTTATTAGTTGTACTTGACGAAAGATATAGCTGCCAAGTGGACCTTACCTGGCATCAAAAAGATATTTCGAAAGCCATGGTTTCAAGCTCTCAAAGCCCCGAAACCACTCGTGAGTTGGCTGGGTATTAGAAGTGTCCGCACCGCCATCCTGATATCGCTTATCCCAAAAGGAAGCAAATGTAAGCTCTTCGGCCTCACTCGGCGGTTCTGCCATAAACGCTGAAAGCTTTGAGAAGTACGGGAAATGGGACTGCTTAGAGTTGACGGGTTGAGAATAAAGCGAAGCTATGAAATTTGTGGAAGGGCGTAAAAGATTCCATTAAGTGGTGCGGGGACACCCAAGCTAGTCAGCAAATTAGAGTCTTTGGCCACAGCACCTGTACTACTAATAGATTTTGGTACATGACGACCAACTGCCAGGTAGCGGAACTGGTTTTGAAAAAGATCGAGTTTCATTTTATTTGAATTTTTTTGGTTAACCTAGTAAGCATCGAAAGCTCATATTGGCTCATGTAAATCAGAAATCGTCACTTTCTCCTATTACGGTATCATTGAAATGAATGGTTTGCACATCGCACCATATGGGAGTAAACGCACTTGATATTGAACGTAGTCGATGGCGGCCATCGCACTACTTGATGGGAGTGTACTTCAAATCAAGTACATGTGCGGGGAGATTCAAGTCCCACGTTCCCATGCCTACAATGAATCTACATATACATGTACACTTCTTTTCTTAAGCTAGGATGATTGACGCAATTGTGCAGAATTATGCCAATGTAGGGCGATCAATGCACAAACTGCTTTATTGATCTTCGCATTTCCTAAAGTGGCCATTTCTTCCTGTTTAAGAAATGTTGGTCTACCTACAGCTGTGTTCATGACAAATACGCATACGTTGATGTAGTGGTTTCGCAAGGCTTACACACAGCGCGCGCGCCGAGTATTCCTCCGTAACGCTAGGAATAAATGATAGGATGTTTGGTACGTGATGAGATGAAAAAAGATTGAAGAATGAAGTTGGAGTCGAGTTGGGTCACGGATCAAACACATGGGAATGACTAAGCAAAAAAGTCGTGGTGCATCAATGCGCTTCATGTTTGACGACCATCCAAACCCAAGCCTGAGAATTCGAGATTGAGCGCTACCTATCCCTGAGATAGGCCAGGACGATCTTCGCAGAAAGATACTGCCATCTTCTATCGAAGATGCGCCTCAACCAACCCAATACCTGATCAACATGGACACTCGAGTGTCGGCCGCTCCAAGGCCAGTGTCGCCGTTCCCTACCAACATTGACGATAAAGCTACGGCCTCATATGTTCGCCGAACTCTTTGCGCCCATCATGCGATATCCGCTGGCCCACCGCGATCGATCCACGAGCTTCTACCGCCACTTTCCAGCTCCAACGCGGTAGACCTTCAGCTTTATGCCATCATCGGGGTCATTTTGAAGGAGTTTGTACAGGCTTGGTACGGCAAAATAACGCCTGATCATGCTTTTGTGGATGAAATCATTCAGATCATTGCGCATTGTACAAGAGCATTGGAAGAAAGACTGCGCGACGTTGATCTGGAAGCACTCTTGTTGGACGAGATACCTGCAGTTATAGATGGTCATATATCGGGTTAGTCTTGGATGGCATTTTCTTGACCGAATGGGAAATAGAAGACTGGAATAGCTAACGTGTGCATGATTGCTTTCATACAGCTTTTCGAATTGCCCATCAATCTGAATCTCAACCATTGGCGCCTGCCACGAGAATGGTCTACCATACTATGCATCCACATCCGGCTTTGGAGCCAGTTCCTGAACACTCTGATAATGAAGAGCTCTCGGAGCAGAAAAAGAATGAGCAAGCTTGGCGGCACATGCTAGTACAGAGCGTACTTGCTGTTCTATTGCCGACGGAGGATTTGCAGAATGATTGTCTCCGCTCGCTTGTAGAAGAGATTGTTGCAGAAATGATAGTCGGCAATGTTCTGAGCAATCGACTATGCGAACCTTGGGCACTATGGGAGCTGATCACCAATGCGATACATGCTGTTCAAGAGCGAGGAAATGATGGCCCTCTACGTCAAAGTCACGACAAAAGCAAGGACGAAGCACAGAAGAGCAATTCACCGGCTAAGAGTCCCGCAAGCCGGCTGGCACAGTATGGCTTGCTGAATCATTCATCTAATTCAAGCACGGAAGATGGAGGGCCAGATGCACTGCCCAATACGGCAAGGACGCCTTCAATGACAAAAATGGTGTGGATCGCTCTGAATTATGGCATTGTCCTCTTTACGGCAGGGCGCGCAGTGCTGTTACTGATGCTGTCATCGTCGAAACTGCCACTACGGGCACAAACTGCCAGTGCAACAATCGATACGGAACAGCCGCAGTCGGAAGGCCGCCCAATCATCAGCATGGGTGCTTGGCGTACGGCCGCGAATCTCATGGAATTGCAAAAGCGTATGCCCTGGGTATCAGGATTGCTTTCTTTAGCACAACTGACGGCAGTGTCAAGGCTCGGCCAGATGGGAGGAACAAACGGGATCCTTGATAGGTGAGTCTTAACCTTTCCTAGTGCTCTTCGGAAGTGGGTATGGCGACCTGGCAGCGACGATTGGTGATGTTTCTGGCGCGCTCAGACGGACGGACGTGTCATTTAATCGGATTCGGCAACGTACATCCACCATGGCCAGGCTCTATGAATGGACTGCTTCCGGTATCTCACATGGTCATGGTTATTGGACTGTCTGGACACCAGGGGCAGAGGGCGAGCAACGTTAGGGAGGGGGATGGTGCGACAGGCCTGGGGGCTGGCCATTGACACGAGGGGGGCCACTCAGAGCCAGATTTCTCGCATCAGTTTTTAGTCACGGGACTGCGGTGAGCCAGTCAGATGCAAGAAGCTGGCTTTCCAACGCTGAATGGCAGATGCAAACCTTGAATACCTTGATCTAACGAACGAGGGACCATGCCAGGGATCGGCAACCCAATATCACCACCGGCTGCTGGCACTGGACCGTTGGCAGCGCAACAGGCGACCTCGACTTGGTACACCGCATGAACACGCGATGGGTGCCAACCGTCTTTACCCGGACTATTCGACGAGGGTTCACATATTCATATCTCATCTACTGGAGATCTGGATATCAGCATGTCTAGGACCATGTTAGGAGTGGCATGGCCGATTATGCAGCAAACATTCTCGCCTACACTAGCCCGGAAGGCGGCCTAACTTGCTTATTATCGATACCGCCAGTTGGGGCCGTCACAATCAAGCGAGCGAGCGCGAATCCTGATACCCCCGAAAGTTGAAACATGTCGAATTCCAGAGCTTCTTCGAGGCCTCGTACTAGTTTTTGGCTTGCAGCTGGCTGTCTGAAGCTTGACGCTGCACCAAGCTGCAGAGCTGCACAACTATCGCAATTCTGGCCAGCCATCGAGCCCGTTTACGCGCCGCCACGGGCCAGGCCGTGCCGAAGCCTGATGCCGCGCTCACTCGTGCCAGATGCCGTAATATGTCACTTTATCGCTTACTGTCAAGTGTCAACTGCTCAACGTTTGGGCACTTTGAAGCGACGAGTCAAGGAGGAAAAGAATGCGACGAAAAAGCACATTTTGTATTTTGTTCCATTCTCGCACATGCCCTTGTCCGGCGACCGGCTTAAGCCATGCGAGCCATGGAGCTGCAGGAGCTTGAGAGCTTCCAGCAATCTGGGTCAACCAGCAAAACACACACCAGGATGATCCAGGATGACCCACCTAAAATGCACAGTCGACTGATCCTTGTTGATCCTGGCCACTATTCCCCTTGAAGACCAACTCCATCAAGAACTAATTGCCGTAGTTGATCCCAAAACTACTACCTGCATATTCAACTCTCATCTCCGCCGCCTTTCCCCTCAACTTACAATGTCCACATCCTTGGTCCAAGGCATCTGTTTCGACAACCACCTGCCTCAGCTGTCCATTCCATTGCACCGTGAGACATGCCTTCTCCAATGGCTTAATGCCCAGACCGCTGACTGACAAATCACCGTGTCGACATGTCCACCAATTCTTCCAGCACGATGCCATGTACCACCTGTCTATGCACATAACACGAAATATCCGCTCATTTGGTGCCATGATGCATTGAAAGCGGGTGTCCGCGCTGACTAGCTGTCACGGGATGACTTTCTGCCAACGTCACTTCCAAAAATCCAAATCTTATGGGTCCAATTGAGTACATTGGTCACTATTGATTTGGACCTATTTCATGCATCCATTGCACAAGCCACGAGGTCCGAAAAATCTCGTGAAATGAACTCTGCCATTGAAGTTACTTACACAACTGTTGAGGGTCGCGCCTTGCCTTTAGCCCGCTTGATTTACAGCCATTGAACACCCTTGCTGACAACTCATTTTTTCCCAGACTGCTGGCGCATAGTGTTCAAAGTATTCTCCTGAACCCCGCCCATATTCCAACCGTTTTGCGGTCATTGCGTCGTACATTTTTCCCAGCCAACACCTTTCCGCGCCATGCAAAGCCAATACCTGACGCCATTGCCATCGCTGCCATCAAACAGCGATGCGCAGAGACTGTGCTGAGCACCATCCCCACTGCTCTTCGTGCGACCTACTTTGCAAGCAAGGATCCTGCTGTCCAAATGAAAGCCATTGACGCCTGGTTAGACGTTCTTGGTGACGCGTATTTAAACAAGCATCTAGTGTTTGCCCTGCTGGAACTTGTTCTTGTGAGACTGATACCAGAATTGGCTGAACAAGGCCCAAGTCGTCTACTACAAGAGCGCCTTGGCACTAAATTGCATGTTGCCTGACGCTTGCAACGTTACCAGAATGTAGTAGTAGTAGTAGTAAAGATTAGAGAAGTTGTAGTAATGCAAGAGCGTAACAAATGCAACTTCGAAAGCGTCAAAAAAGCTGTGATGCTAGATAGCCCAGGCCCAAAGCACAACCTAAGGACAAGATCACGTCGAAAGGAAGATAGTATCATAATCATCGAATGATCCATTGCTAGTTCTCCTCAGTCGTTTCATCAAAGTATTCGCTATGACAACCGGAAAATAAGTTACCATCGAGTGCTAGTTTCCCCATCTCAAACGCTCCAAGCCATGATCTTCCTTCCAACCACCAAGCCCTTCAGCAACAAATAGGACCATGGCGGAGAACTGGCCCAATATCAAAGCAAACATTCCAAAAAACAAGAAGAATGGCAAGAGATGCGAATAACCCGAAATTGGAGAAAACACAACCATTCCTACCCTCGCTGAATCCATCCCGAATTGGTAAGGCAAAAGGGAAACAGTTGCTGTACTAACTACAAGTTACTAGCAAAAGGTTCTACATCCAGCCCCGCTCGCGCGTGTTGTACCGTTCTGTATGGGAAGATATTGTTTTTTGTGAAACACCGAAAGAAAGCGACAAGGACGAAGAAAAGTGCCAACGAAAATGTTAACCAAAAAGAAATGAAGTAGGAAATGTTCAAGGCTAGTGAAGAATCGGGTAGTTGTGAAGAAGTTTTAAAAAAAGAAATTTGATGCCCTCGTGAGAGAGACTTGGTCCATATATCATCCTGATTTTCACGCTCTTCCAGTAACCCACCCAGGTACAGAGAAACAACGGAATACAAAAATCCCAGCAAAGTAAGAGAGAATAGAAGAAAGAAAATGGCTACAGGGTGTTCTTTCGGCCGGTGTATATCCGGTTCGTTGAAAAGTTGCGTGGAGAGATATGTAGCCAGCCGTAGAGTAGTATCGTTGATGAGATTTCCCGTTTTTTGTCCCGCGAGGGTCCATGTACGAGGAATGAAAAAATGATGCGAGGGCGCCTTGGAAGCTAACAAGAAAACGCTATCCATTGAAAGAAAGAGATTTGGCAGCGTTGCAGTGGGAAAAGGCGAGGAGGACAGAAAAAAACGTGATCGAATAACGACGTGGCCGGGGGCCAGGATTATGCATTCCACCCGTTTGTGCTATCGGATTTCCCGTCGGGCTCTTTTTTCCCTTACAAATACCTGCTTTTCGATGACAGAAACCTTGGAAAATTGTCCCCTGAAACAAATGCAAACCCGCCGAGTCTGAGACTCGCCCAGTCATGCTAGAATAGGAAATGCGTTCAGTTCAGAGTGAGAAAGAGATACCATCCGTGTAACTCCAGAGAGTGGCCAATAAGAAAAGCTCTGCGTCGAAATGTTCCCCCAGATCGTTGACTCTTTGCGTCGTACGAAGCCCTGCGAGGAACGAAGAGTTCACTGCAAAGGGCTCCAATGTGTTTGCTTTACTCGGCAATGCTGCGTCCAAGAGGGAATACAGCCTCACTAATCGAGTGTAGTCTGCTACCAGGTATCTCACCAGCATGACCGGATTGCAGTCGAAGCTTCTCCATCAACTTTGCCATCACTTGGAATTCTTGCTCATTCATGGCATGCTGTTGATTCATGAAGGTAAGGACAACCTCCAAGGCTCGTCGCGTTTCGTCAATAGAAGGCGTTGAAACTGATGCGACTGACGCTGCTGGAGTAAGAGGTGATGATGCTATTAGACCAAGACCTGGGGAAGAAGTGCCTTCTTTAGACATTGACGTTGTTGGAAGAAAGGATTCTTGCGTATGAGCTGTGGGAAGCAGCTCCGGGGTTGATTCGAGTGGTCCGGATGCCATTAGAAAATGTGACATTTGCGCGTCTGAGGTAGGTGTCGATGCGTAGGAACCATTGTCAGCACTCGTTCCTATCGGGAATGTTTGACTACGTGGTCTAGTGTTCTGATATCCTGTGTTCATTCCAGCATGTACTGGCTGAACAGGTTGCTGGTTATTGAAGGGATTGGTATTGGAAAAGAACGACGGCGTCGGGCTGAGTGTGTCAGTAGAAAACGATATTGAGCCAACATCGGTAAAGGCACTCCCAATAGAAGCATAGGGGCGGTGCCCATGGCCAGCGTCTGAGAAATGTGCAGGTGGGCTTTCGGACTTGATTTTCTTGGGTAGTTTCTCCTCTTTCAAAATATCAATACCGGATGGTGACGCATCGCGCTTGATTTGAGGCGAAGTTGGTGATATGTTTGGAGTTGGTACACTCGATTCCACGCTTTCTCTTGTATCGGCAACTTCAGCGGCTGAATTCTTCCTCGATTTAGAAGTGTTGATACCATTCTTTTGCTTGAAGCCAGCAAGCCAGCTGGTATTGACAGATTTGAGTTGTTGATCGGGATCTCTCACTGTTCTCGCAAAATGCTTGAACTTCTCCAATATCTGCGCGTCTGTAACTGGTCGATTGTGCTTTTTCTCATTTTTGGCCCAGTTGGAAAGTGCGCGTTCAATGTCTGGGAATTTGCCTTTTGCCTTTAGCTGCGTCTTTGCGCTCTCATCCTGGGATAGGTATTTTTCTTTATTCCTCAGAACCTTTGAAACGGTACTGTGCACAGGTCAGCGGGAACAAGCAAAGAGCACAACATATGCATACCTTCGTTCCACTCCAAACATGGCTGGACTAGTTGTTAGCTTTTCATGTAGATGAGCTTTGACTCTTTAAACTTACCTCCTATCTCCGTTTGCTTTACTCCCGGATGAGTTTCCGAGTATTCACACATTTTTCTCCGTTCAACATCTGTTAACGTTCTTCTCGGTCTGTCGTATGTCCTTCCTGAAGTTGGAGGTGCGGACATTGGTGTTGATACTGAAGTTCCAGAAGCTGGAGGTGAATTGTATACAGGTGTTCCATGATTCGATTGACTGGAGGTCAGCATACTTGGCCATGGTGTTGTTATAAGGGGATAGAGCTGTGGTTGTGTATTTCGTGTTGGTGGTGGCATGGAGTTTGGCGCATATACTGAATCCATTGACATGCCATTGAATGCAAATCCAGGGTACTCATGAACCGGAGATTGATGGTGAGATTGATATGGGGTTCCCCCTTCCACCCACATTCCATGAACGTCATGCATCCCGTTATTCTGGTCGTGGGGATGTTGGTCAGGGTCCATGCTCAGAGGCTTGAGCTCCTGCAGAGTGAGAGAGAAAGCTGTCTATCTGCTAATGTTCTAATGTTGGGACGGATGTCGACATTTGAGAGCGCAAAACACGTGGAAAGGGATGGACGAGGCTGAGAAGAGGCTGACCGATCAAGGCGAAAGGAAGCTATCCTGGTGCGTATATGCTTTGTTGTACACTAATATGTAACTGGTATGTCTCCGGTTTGATAGTTCCTGAGGATGAACAATGTCGAGTTACTCCGTACGTCCGTTCGTTTAGCGGCTTGCACAAACAGACACTTGGACCGGTTGGAAGGTAGCTCAAAGTCGTTGTATTGCTACATGCGAAGATGGGGAGGTTGAGGATAATGCACGGAAGGCGGACGTGTGCAGGAAGTAATCCGACAGTGCAGTAAGGGTAGGATTAGAGCACAGGAACACAAGCAAGCAGCAGCAGCAGATGAAGAAGAAGTAGAAGATGCAGGAAGATCAAGGCTAGTAAGGTGGAGAGCAAGCCTCTTAGAACGGATGCAAGAGCGGGAACAGCGCGGGAAGCGAAGACAAATATTGCCCCCTGGACGTCTGTCTCAAGCTCGAACGCCTGGGAAGGTCGAAAAGATAGTCTGTTTACGACCCATGCGAGACCAGTGAGCATGCTTGGACCATGCTATGAGCCATTATTATGGCCTCCAGGCTCTTCGGAGTGCCGGACCAGCGTTACCACCAGCTTGAGCGCTGACCAGGCTGGCGAGCCTTGAGAGCCTGGGTGGAAGTGCTACTGGAAGACGGACGATGGGCGACAAGGCTCTGAGCAGTGAGCGATGGGGGAAAGGAAAATAGGGTGGCATGCACCAGCACAACTTCCGGGGCCACGCAGGTTGGCTTCGAGGCTGGAGAGGATTGAGAATCGCTCCAACGCCCTCGACGGCATCTAAGGGAGCACGGGGAGCTAGGGGCATTTGCGAGATGCCTTCAGCCACGAGATTGCCAAAGAGGAATAGTTTCTGTACGGGGGTGACACCAGGCGGCAAATGGGAATCGAGCCGCTCGACAGGCTTTACGGGGGCCCAGAGCGGGGGCGGTATTGTGGCTCCAGCCATTGCCAAAAGAGGTGCTTAAATTGGCAAATTGTCCAAGACATGGTGGAGCATTGACTGAATTACAGATGCCGCAGAGTTGGAAGCGTGTGGTTGGTGGTGGAGAGTTTAAAGACGTTGTTTAATCGGAGAGGCAGACAAACACCAAAAGCTGTCTCCGCAAACCAATATTGCAAATACTGATATCCGGATCCAGGGCACCTCGCGCTCGACATCTGCACAATGCATCCTTCTAGCCAAGGAACGTGCGATAGGCTGCATGGGCGCTGGGGAGGCCAAAAGGCTTCGTTCCAGAGGATCAGATTTGACAAGAAACCGTCAGTTTTGAGCCATGTGCAGATTCCTGGTTGGGATTGCTTGGGATCGATTGACTCTAAGAGCTGCCCGCCCAATTGCTTGATGCATTCCAGGGTTAATGATGAGATGAATCGAAGTCCAGGGACATGTTATCAAATCAGGTGAGCGGCGTGGGATGCATCTGTCGAGACTCGAGAGCCCTGTTCAGGAACCCCGAAGAAGCAAACCGTTGCAGGTTACAATTGCCTTGATACCCACGAGCAGATGCCTGCCCAGTACCATCTTTGGTATTCAATCAGGTCACAGTTACGAGAAGAGTACCTTCCTAGCTATCATTCGGTCCCAGAGTTCGTTACCTCCAGGGTTGGTAAACTACTTAGTATAAACTACTCTATTATTAGTCTAGTCTACTCTATTCTAATACTAGTACGAGAAAATTTTAGCGCTATTCTACTATACTACTATCTAGTATGCTCTAAGATTACTCTATTCTAATACTAGTATTTAATAATACTACTCTAGTAAAAACTATTATAATTACTATTATAATAGTGTAATAGTAAATACTAGTTTTTATACTAAACTTAATTATTTTTTAATAAAAACTATAGCATTTGATAGCTCTAGACTAGGAGAATCTAAATCTTGTCTTAGTTTTTCTTATATACTATTATTTATAGAGATATAAATAGATTTATAAAATAATATAATAAATAAATAAACTTCTTATTTATTTATTATAGCTATAACTATAAGAGAATAAGATAATATTTGTACTATATTATACTAATAAATATAGCTATTATAAGCTAGTACGTTAGTTTTAGTTTATAATTAACTATTTATAGTAGTTATATATCTTTTTATAATGTTTATTACTTAAAAGTAACTATATATTATTTTATAGTAGTAGTAAAGAGGTTATAAAGATATAATTTACTTTAGTATAGCTAGTTCTATATATAAGTAGTTATATTTAGTATAAATAATAGTTATAATTATTATAAATATTTAATATAAAAATGTATATTCTTAATTATTTATTATTACTAGTAAATACTTAGAATTTTAATTTAATAAACTTAGTATACTATAGAGAACACTAGGCTCTATAGTATAGCGTATTTAGTTTCTCTTATCTAAATTTAATTTTAATAATATAAATTCTTAGAATAATATTATACTTTAATAGTTATTATAGTTATAACTAAAAGATAAGATATAAAAAGATATGCATTATAATTAGAAAAAAATACTGTATTTTCTAGGCTATCTTTTCCCTTTGTTTTAGTATAAAAGAAAAACTAAATGAGTGTAGATGTAAAAACAAAAACTAAAAATAAGAACTACTAATCTGTAACATCTAAATCTTCTTGTTTAAAGTCTACTTTATCTTCTTTATTAATGGTAGTAATAAAACTAGCGCTAAGATAAGAAGTATTTCCTAATTTGGAAATATAATCGTCTAGAGCCATTTTAAAAGCTACTGGTTTTGGCTTTGCTAAAGTCTGTTTTTCTGCCTAAAAGAAATTAGCTAAAGTATTAAAATTAATAATAATTAGTAACTTATAATATGAGCTATATGCTTAATAGCGGTAGCTGCTTTTTTAGCCTTTTTAACAGCCTGATCGTTTGCTACTTTATCTAAGTGCTTTTGTTGTGATTTAGCTCTAAAAGCTGCTCTTTTAGCTTTTATAGCTTCTTTTTTAGTAGCTTTTTAGGCTGAATGCTTTTTAGTAAGCATATGAAGAGCTTCCTAAATAGTTGCTTCTTAGGGTCTAAAAACAAGGCTTTTAGGATGACTATTATTTATTAGATATTAATTAATAAAATAATAGAATATAACTTACCTTAGGATCCTAAATTGAAAAGCACTAGTAGGAGGAGAAGATAGTTCGTAACTAGGGCTTGGAGGAGATCTATTTAATAATTAGTTATTAATTATTTAATTAATTAATTAATAAAATAAAAGAATATTACTTACTTTGTAGCTTCCAGATACCTTTCAAGTTGCTTTTCAAAGGCTGTTTTTAGCCCTAACTAATTCGTACTTAATACTAGTGTATTAATTATTTATTAACGACCTATACTAGTCTAAATCTAGATAGTAGTAGACAGAATGGGTATAGTAGTATCTACTTGATTATGTAGGAAGGTGTAATTTATGTTAATCTTACGTACTTCTAGAGCGTAATATATAGTAAAAGTATAATTAAGATTAATTCCTTAGTAAAGTAGGTTGTTTTTGATACTAAAATAGGTATATTTAAGTTTCTGTTCGTCTGTAAAGAAGACTATATAGCCTAAATGAGGGCTATTAATGGCGCTATCCCTTTTTAGAATAAAGATTTTAAGATTGGACATTCTTTCGTTTGAAATTAAGGTATTTTAGTAGCCTAAAAACTCTGCTTAAAATCTCTAAGCTTTAGTGAGCTGCTTACGTAAGAAAGAACGCTCTATTGTTATTAGTATTAGTTATATAAAGGGTTTAGTTACTTACTAATAGGTTCTATTGCGTAGGGGTCTAGCTGAGGCATTCTAATTTAAAAAGTTAATAAAAGTAAAAAATAAAAAAATCTTTATAAAAATTAGAATAACTTATAAACTAGGCTAAGATAGGCTAGATGAAGACTATAGCTAGAAAGAGGAGGAAAAAAGGATATAAAAATAATATCTTTTAGATGCTAGCTATAGCTAGAAACTAAAAAGATAAAACTTTAATAATTTAAGAAAGAAGAATTAAAAGAGAGGGAAGGGCAACTTATATAGAGATTTTAGATTAGACTAACTATATTCTAATTGGTTTAACTATATTCTAAGCTAGATTATAGTTAATTTGATCTAAAATCTCTATATAAGGTGCTCTTTCCTCTCTTTTAATTCTTCTTTCTTAAATTTTATAAAAAAATTACTTTTTAGAAATATATTCTAAAGTACTATTACTCTTAACTAGTTTATATATTATTATTCTTTTAGGGTATATATTCCTACTTTTTTTATAGGTTTTTCTAGTAAGTTTTTTTTACTTTTTTTACTTTTTTTAACTAACTTTTTTTTTAGTTATTTAGTATATTACTAAGTAGTCTCTACTTTTTATTTCTATTTTTAGAAGTATAGAAAATACTTTTTTAAAGCTTTTTATAGCTTTTTTTAGTAAGTTTATTTTTATTTTTTTTTACTTTTTTTTACTTTTTTTACTATATTCTAATATTTAATTTAGGCTTCTTTTCTAGTAGTATTTCTACTTTATACTTTTAGTATTATTATTAGTAGTAAGTTATTTATTTATATTTTAGAAATATTTTACTAACTTTTATAATTTAGTTTATTACTATTTTTATTAGAGATTATATTTATATTTTTTCTAATATTTCTTTATTCTATTTAAGATTTATCTTTATAGTATATACTATATGCTATTCTTTATTGTTTAGCTAAAATAAAGTTTAAAAGCTATTATTATTCTATAATATAGTTTTTATTTCTTAATTTCTACTTAAGTTTTCTATAACTTAGTTATTTATTAGCTATTTTATAGACTCTTTATTATCTTAATCTATTTTTATAGTATTCTCTAGTTTACTAGAGTTATTATATTATATCTTTCTATATTCTATATAGATTTATATTAAAAAACTAAAAAAATAAAAAATAGTAAAAAAATATTTCTTTTCTGTTTTTATTTACTTCTTACTTAGTTGTACTATTTAAGACTAGTAAATTTTATACTATATACTTTTGTATATTTCTAATAGATCTACTGATTTAGAATTTCTTATTTAGCTCTAGATTTTAATCTAGAAATAAAAGAGATACTTATTATTATATTTCTATTCTTATTTATAAAATAAGTTCTATAATTAATATTAAGATAAATAACACTAATTCTAATCTTAATTTACCTAATACTTAACCTGCTAGCTAACTATCTAATTTAGATACTAGTATAGGTCCTAGTAATAGTGCTTCTTAAATTATTATTGGATTAAATTGATATAAAAGAGATAAATGAAACTAAACTATATATACTTTTCCTAATAATAATACTCGTAGAATGGCCTATATTTTTAAATATAGTCTTTTTACTAGAGAACTACTACTTATAGATTGGAATAAAGAAAGGCAATTTAAATTAACTTGTATTATTTGTGGTTATAATAAAATTAAAGATGTAAAGGACTTTTTAAGCTCTAACTTTGCTAAACATTATACTAGCTAATATCCTTTAATAGCTGCTAGTAAAGGAGATTATGAAAAGAAGGATACTTTAGAAGAATATTTAATTAAATAAGCAGAAAATGCTAGTTCTTTAGATCCTCTTTCTAATAATCCTTTTACGTAAGCAGCTAGTAGTAGTAATACTATTAATAGGAAAAGAATGCGTTCTAGTACTAATTATGAGTTTATAGAACAAGAAGCTTTACACTTAGTGTTAGCTTTTGTTGTAGATAATAACTTATCTTTTAATACTATAGATTCTTAATCGTTTAGAGATCTTTTAGAATATTATAACGTTACTGGACCTATAGTAAATTGTCGTAATATTCAAAACCTATTAGAAACTATATATTCTAATAGTTTAAAAGTATTAAAATATAAAATTTAACTAGTAGTAAATAGTGGAAATTACTTTTTAATAACTCTAGATGGTTGGATAGCTTGTAATTAAATAGCCTTTTTAGGTATTATATTAATTTATATTAATAATAATATTAAAGTACAATATAAGTTAATAGGCTTTGAAGAATTAACTAAAAGCTATATAGGCGTTTATCTTTCTGAAGTTTTTAATAATTGTTTAAAAAGTTACGGCTTATCTATGTTAAATATTATTAGTTTTACTAGAGATAATGCAGGTAATAATAATACTTTAGTAAAGTAATTAATGCGTAAAAATCATGTAGCTAGAAATACTACTAATTTTTATAATATTCGTTATGCAGCTTATATTATTAATTTAGTAGCTAAAGATATTTTAAAATACTTTTTAGTATCTTATGATACTGAAGTTAGTTTAACTAGATATATTAATAGTATACTAGAATTAACTAACGATGATGATGAAGAAGAAGATAAAGAAGATGAAGATCTTACTAAACCTTTAGGATTAATAGTTAAAGTAAGAAGAATTATTACTTCTATTAAATACGTTGGATTATATTAACGATTATTTGCTACTAGTTTAAAAGTATTAAGAGAAGATGGTGATATTCCTAAATCTATTAAAATTAATAGAATATTGCCTAATAATGATACTAGATGGAATTCTACTTTTAATTGTATTTCTAGCTTTTTATAGCTTAAAAAGGCAGTTTTATATATTTTTATAAATATATCTAAAAATAAGTTTAAGAATCAATTAGCTTTAAATAGTGTTGATTTTTATGCTTTAGAAAATCTAAGAGATATATTAGAATATTTCTCTTATCCTTCTATTAGATTATAAGGTTAGGTTTATACTACTATTAACTAGACTTTATTATATATTTATAGATTATTTAAATAACTAGATGCTAAAAGACTAGCTATAGATAAAGAACATAATCCTATGAATGAGCATTTAGAAAAACATTATTTTATTAATGCTATTTGTGAAGGTATTTCTAAATTAGAAAAGTATTATAGGAAAGATATTCCTAATTTATAAGAATTATGGAAAATTAAG